>VDFB02025039.1:0-64616 GCA_007258455.2 Sequoia sempervirens
CTTAATTATCTGAATGTCCAATTTCGCGGACATGACATTAGTCCACTATGATGTCCCCCTGGTGATTCAAACCTGTTTATTTTGTTTTTGTTTGTATTCTGATTTTTTTTTGGTTTTCCCGGAAAGGATGCTGGAAATTGGAAGAAATTGCAAAAATACAATAACAGAAATGAAATTGCATAAATGAAAGGAACCTAGTTGTTCTTTATTGATTTCTAACAAAACAATAACATACCCATTTGCTGGAAGTGTCTAACATAGATCTGATTTTCGATTTGACAACATGAGGGGGCAAGACCCTAGGCACCACTTGCCAAATGCCTACTTTTTACCTTCAAACTTCTGCTGCTTGAACAACCTGGTTTGGATGCCTCAATTGTGATTGCCTACAATGCCAAATATGCCCGATCCGAACTAAAACCCCATTCACCTCTCCTCAACTGTATAGCCTGCCCTTGAATGCTAACACGTGCCTCAAAGAGGAAGCTGAATCTGCTGTTTGGAAACCTATAGCTTATTACAGATCTGTACGGACCTTTTGATTGGTGTTTTTTAACCTTGCATAGCTTGTAAGAATGATCTCCCCATGCCCAGCAATTTGTACACAACTCCTATCTCCCACATGCAAGAACCATGTGCAATCTGCAATTTATTGAATTACATAAACTTATTTCTGATCTGCAACAATAATTAAATAAACCTGATTTATTCTTCTTCTCAATTTGTGTAAACTCTAATAATGATCCTGATTTAGACCATTCAATCTAGAATCCTTGGGCAATCTCTCACGCTTGTATATCTTGTCCTAATTGAGGGTTTTCATCCTTAGATTAGCTTAAAATGTCATACCTGCAAACCTTTGTTGCTCAGCTCTCATGATTGTATATAATTGTAGACACCTAAATCTAGACACTTGATTTATCCAAATTTATCCCCTTTCATCTCAGCATCCCTTTATCCGCATTAATTAAGTAATATCACTATTATTTAATTAATCCCTCTAAAGCTCTTCTAATCCCTAAGGTATCTAGTTAAATAATTAAATACCTTCCCCTTTTCATCAAATGAACTAAATAAATATCACATTTATTTAATTCCTCATAGGTCACATCCTCCATCATTTTTATCTTATCCTAATCCATCTTCTAATCGTATTGTTAGATGCACATGCCTAATCCTTGATTAGATGTGTCACATCCTCCAACTTTGCAAGTTGGCTAATCTCTCTCTCTTAGCCACCTAACCTTCCTCTAACCCCTCATCAACTTGTCTAATCACCCCTTTAGTCAACTCTTCCCATCCCCCAAGGAATTTTAATTCCTTTTGTCTTCCCAAAGTCCTTTGAGAAATTTTTAATTCCACTCTCATCTTTCAAGGAATATTAAATTCCTTTTCTCTTCCCCATGTCCTTTATGACATGTGTCCTTGCTCAACCTTATTTTTAAAGGCACTTTCCCTTTGTGAATTTTAATTCTTTTTAATCCCCATCTCACACTCCAAAAGGAATTTTAATTCCTTCACTTCTTCCCACATGTCCTCTCTTTATTCTTTATTCCTTCTCTCATCCCCATGAGAATATTTGAGGAATTTTTAATTCCCCACATGTCCTCTCACCTACATGGGGACAAGTACCTCCTTTATGAGGAGATCTTGTGCCAATCCCAAGGTACTTTGTACCCTCTCCATGTCATGTACTGTCCTTCCACCTCATGTACACATCACCCCTTTTAGGCCATATCACTTGCCACATGTCAAGATGTGAGGGCTTGTGAGTTCTCAACTCACCTTGGCCCTACATCTTGATCTTGGTGGCTCAATCTTGACCATCCATTTCCCTAGAGATTTCCAAAATCTCTATAAATACCCCCTCTTTTCTCTCATTTTTGAGAGAGATCATTTTGTTAGCCAAACTTTTGCAATTTTGTTTCTTAATCTACACTTAGTCATTCGCATCCATTTTGTCCAACTATCTTGCATCTCACACTTCACATCTTGCATCTACTTGCCATCAAGGAACATACATCTCATCTACAATCGAAGGGCCAACCAAATAACAACTCTACAAGGTAAAAGGTTCCATTTTTATGTTGTTAAGTTCATCATTTGCCCAATCTTGGAGTGTAGGGTGTTTTTAGTTGTTATTTGCACTCTCTTTAGTTTGTTGCTCATCCTTTTAACGATTATATTCGCCCTATCACAATAATAAACCTAGATAATGAAAATGATCTCCTCCTTTGCTCTTCATCCTTCTCCAAACCCTACGCCCTAATCTTGGCAATTTTGACTTTTAAATAAAATAACAAGTGTTGCCTTCTCAATATCCAACACCTCACTTTGTCCATTAAATGATTTAATTCAACTTTATCTTTGAAAAGCGTCCCCCTTCACTTAAATATTAATAAAGTAACTTAAAATGTATCATTTCAATAAAGTTACTTTATTACTTTAATAATGGTCAATTTATAAAGTACTTTATTAAAAGTAACTTTATATCATTAAATCATAAAGTCACTTTAATAAAAGAATATCATTAAAGTAACATGACTTTAATAATTTAATAACTCCCAACAATAATCTAGCAATAATCCCTTGAGAGTGTCCTATCACCATTACCAATTGCAGGTGTGCCACCACTGAGCCTGATATTACTTACTATAAATAGCAAGTATGAATGGTGAACTCCTAAAATGCCTTCAATGACCAACCAAATACTAGATCACTGAGCTGAATAAGCCAAAATGAAACACCAAGCCTACTGAAGCACCTGAATCTCCCCAAATGGGTCCCCTAAACTTCTCGCTAGTCTACGGGAACCAAAGTCATAGGCTAACCCTAACTCCCAAACCACTAGCTAGAAAGGTGACATTACAGAAGATGTGGAATTTAATGCAGAAAAAGTTATCTTATTGACTTCTGAGTTTGCAAATCGACAAGAGAATTATCTTAATGAAGTCAAGAAGGAAGCATCATTTGCTCAATACAAAAGTGAGAAATTTGCTCATGTTCAGTACACACCCATCAACCCTGACATAATTGAATTCGTACCATATACAAGTGATTTGTAGGTTATTTGTAAAAATGAAAGTAAACTTTTGAGTCACCAAAATGCTGGTGTAGATTTATCTAATCCATCAACAAAGTATGATAAGCACTTGAATAATTTTGGTGATGTTAGTTTAGAATATGAGAGGGATGTTCCAATTCAAAAAACTTACCAAACTGACTTTCAAAAAGAAACTATTGAGGTGCATGTTTTAGAGAAGAACATTGATTTTGAGCATGCTGAAATTTTCAGATCAGCAACTAATGAGAAGCAAATTGACTATCTCCATGATCATAGCTTAAGGAATAAATGTATTGCTTCTAGCAGAGGACTCGACATTATGGCAAGACTCTTGTCATCATGGAAAGTACCATAAGAATGGAGAGAAGGTGAAGAACACAACTTGTAGCAAAAGTCATGTAGATCTTTTTGCTCAAGGTTATCTACTCATAAGAACATGAGATCCACATGATTGTTTGAGACACCTAATACTGAAATCTGAAGTTGAGCAAGCAATGAGTTTGCATAACTGCAATATCTTGTTGATTCATTGCTTATTCACAATTGCATCATTCCAAATGTTGATGGAGTTCACAATGCATTTGACCTCATTCAAACTCTTGAGAATATGAAAGAGAATATTTTTGAGACAATTGATGGCTGAACATATAATGCTTGCAAAGTAGTTAATACACAACTAGTGCAATCTCTTATGGAAGCAAGTCAAAGACTCATGGTTCAAGACCTTCCAAAGATCATGATCTTTAATGGAGAAGTTTTAGAATCCAAGAAAGCAAATTCAAACCATTCTAGATGGTTTCAAATAGGATTTTTGGATAAAGAGTGCAATTATCCAAACTATGAGTGCATTGGCAAATGCATGTGTCATTGTGATTAGTGACATAATGGAAAATGGCTGTCTTCTATACAAGGTCAGTGGTATGCAAGGTAGGACAGCATCAAGTTACTCCTCTAGTAAACTTTGTGATTGGATATGCTTGTTATCTGCCAATTTGGAATTGCTGGGATCTGCATTGATCATATCTTACATATTTCTCTTTGATTGTAAACTACACAGCTTACTGCCAATTTTTTTTGAAATTAATTGCTTATTGGCTACATCCTATAGTTTTTGTATGCTCTCAACTTGCCCTCATCGGAATCCTAGCAATGAGAACTTGAGTTTGTATTGATTTTAAAATTAAGTGAAATCCAACTAACATTCTTACCAAGGACATTACATGACCTAGGCCTCTTACACTGTTGCATAGTTGTAGAAGTTTGGCAAACAACTGGTACTATTTTTATTTCACAATCCAAATATGCCAGGAGTTTGCTCAATAAATTCAAAATGACTAACTACAAAATCTCATCCACACCTATGGAAAATGGTTGAATCTTTCAACCAAAACTAACTCTAAGATTGTTAATGAGTCAGCCTACAAGCAAGTAGTAGGTGTAATGACCCGAGCTCCGGATTGATAGTTTTCTGATTTATTCTTTAATGGATTGACAAAGGTTGTCATCCAATATTATTAAGGTGAGGTTGTCCCTTATAGATTTATCTAAGTTTTCCTTTAATTTAATATGTAAAGATGTCAAATTATGCCAATAACCTTAAAGATAGTAAAGATAATGCACTTTGGTTTATTTAAGAATAATTGATAAATATATTAATGTATTTAGGATATGAATCATGATTTAAGTCTGATTCAAATGTTAGATAACTTAGATCAATAATGTAAATTGGACTAAAGAGTATAACAGCTGTTCTTGATTTACTAATTGGAAATCATGCCTTTGAACATGCTAGAGATTCAGACCTCTAGTGGTTCGTTGTTTTTGAAGATTATCTATATATGCATGCAATTTTGAAGATAGGTTTTCTATCTGAATTTCACTTATCATTTATGCATCCTTTATCTAGATGATCATGGCTCCTTAGAGCACTAGATATGCTATTTTTAATGTATATATCTGCCAGAACTATTTGATATCTTCCCTTCACTTCTCATTACCTTTTTATATTCTATGTCTTAACCAAAAGAAACACACCCCATTGAATAGGGTCGACCATCCAAATGGTCATGTCCATTAGTTAGGATTAATTGTTATTTGCTAAATATAATCGTTGCTTCTCTAATCGCTACCTTATAACTTATATTAGTTATTGCTATCTCCCTTGATTTAATCGCTGATCTTCCTTAAGTAAATTTGCTGCTTCTATTGCTTTATAATCATTTCCATTTGTTGCTTTTTTTACTTACCTTGAACATCACTGTCATATATTACCTTCTTACTATTTTATTGCTGCACTGCTATATTCATAGTTGTTTGTTATATCTAATCCCACATGTTATCAAAGTCATCCTCCTTTTAAGTCTACGATAAGATAGTCCCTTCAAACTCAGCCTTCAATGATTTTGACTTGTCAGAATCCTAAAAACATGGAGTGGTATGTATTTCAGATGCTGGCGACATGAACTCCAGGTAGGCATGTAGCACGAGCATCCAATTCTTCAGTCATCAGTTCACTCATACTTCTTTGTCTTCCTCATTGCTCAGTAAGTTCCATACGCACAAGGTGAGATTCAATCCGTTGTATAGTTCTCTTTAGTTGTAAAATATGAAGATTCAGTGACTCACATTATTGACTATCAATTAAACGTTCGAATGTTGCGTTCTTGGTCAAGAGACTCTGTGGTCTCAGCACAGTAGGACATCGATAATTCTTCCCACAATATACAATTATGGCATGACCTTTGGACATTGTTTCCATTGCCACTAATATTTTTGATTTTTCTTTGACTATCGAGAGAGATATTATGATATCAACTTAAACCTGAATATGGATTCTGTCATGACCCCCGAAATTGTGAATACTAAATATGAGATGTTGATAATGAAATTTAATAAGTATCCATAATTGTCATTCTTTTATCCTAGCATTTATGATTATACTCCATAATACTAATGTTATTGACAATATTAAAAATTGTTCTTATAATTTATGTTTACCAACATAGCTTTATGTAAACTATTTCTTGACTGTAATCATATTACTAATAAATCTAATAAAATAATAAGATGAATATGGAACTAAGTCAGCAATCTCAAAGACTTGTACAAATTAAACATAGATTAGCACTTTGCCTAATGATGTCGATCCTCTAAAACCAGCGATTGAAAAGAGGACGTGACTCCTCTGAATGGGCACCATGGCAGTAGGGGTCACATCCCTACAAGTATTTAAAAACGGCTCTCCAAGGAAAGAGGAGGATCATCATTGCGTGAAAGAGAAGAAGACACAAGAGCATGTTTCTGAGTGACAGAGCACAGAGCGACGATCTGAGGTAGGTACCCTCAGCCATTCGAAGTGAGTTTGATAGTTACATATTCAGAAAATGTGATTGACTACTTACAGCGATTGAATTATGATAACTGTCCTGTATCTTCTTGAATTAAATTTCAGTGAAGTTATAAATATTCTAATCGGAGATGATTTGTGCATACAATTGAATATATCATATTAAATGAATGCATAAAGAGATTTCATGACATGTGTGCAATCAATAGATATGTATGTCAATATATTTAGTTTCCTGTATACTGCATTAGTGCATAACAAATACCACACATAGAGATAGATGGCTAATGTCTATGAGTGTCCAATAATGGTGCTTGCAGCAATTAGTAGACCTTATATGCTATCATGATTCTTATTATAAGAATGGATTTCAAGCCAATCCCTTTCGCTAATGCCCACCGAGGATAGGGAGTTTGTGGAGGGAGAGGCAGGTAATTTGGTCACTTGATGGACGGTCCCGAGATGGGTAGGAAACCTTGAGGGAGTCCACTTGGAGACAGTTCATGTGCCCTTGACACAATGATTCTACCATCCTCCGCTGGGGTTAGGAAAGAGGAAAGGACAAAGGTCTTTCAGCACAAGAGTAATAAGTTATATCAGAATATGATGTTTTCATGCACTAGATAATAATGCATCTGCCTTATCATTAAAATGTACAGTCTGAAATTGTCTAATTTAATCTTGATCAAGGAACTATATGTATTTGTTGGTAATGCATGATGTGTGTAGGTCCTCAAGGCAAATTACATGTACAAGGTTAATTGTTTGGAAAATTCAAAATCCTTGATCCTAACTTGTGTATATTATGCTTCTAGAACAGGTTAGCCTGAGTTTAATAAGGGGGCATTACAGACTTCCTGCATCTCGTATCACAAATTGGATCCCTTCGTACAACTATATAGCCCAATCACTATTTCATAGACCAGCTCCACGCAAGCCAGTGTCTTCTAACAACTCCAATTTATATTGAAGATGGCGCCAAGAATAATTCCGCCACTCAAAAGGGACAAGTTAATATCGGCTCCTTTAAGTATACACCCTCCACTTATTCATAGCTTATGTAATATTGATAAGCCGATTGAGTAATGATGATATAATTTGTCAATAATATGCCAAACATATCATTAATCGTCCAACTTCGAAAATGGGACATTACATGGGGAGCCTAAAATATCTTATAGCCACTAGGACTGATTTGAGCTATGTTATGAGTTTCATTTCCAAATTCATGATAGCACCAAAGGTAGAACATTGGACTACATCAAAAAGGGAGTTGAGATATGTGAAAGGGATGCTTGACTTTGGCATTCTATACAGCAAAATCAAAGATCCTAGGCTATATGAGTTTATAGATTTAGATTGGGTAGGTTTTGTGGATGACAAAAAATCTACTATAGGATATGTTTTTAACCTTGGCACATGTGCAGTCATATGGACCAAAAAGAAGCAACATGTAGTAGCTCTTTCCTCAGCTGAAGAAAATTATCAAGGAGTGATAAAAGCAACATGTGAAGCAGTTTGACTTAGAAGGATGCTTTCAAACATGCAATTATTTAATAATAGTCAATTAGCTTTATTTTGTAATATCCCACCCTTAATTTTTTCAAATTTTGCAACTTGGACAATTTTAGCAAATATAGCAATGATAAGCAACTGATGTAAACTTCCTTCCACTTTTTAATCACCCAGATCTCGATGTGGGCAAGGTGACAGCATACAGTGGTAAGGATACAATACGTTAGCCAACGATAAAGGATAACCAACTAAAGTAAACACCCTTCCACTTTCTAATCACCCAAATCCCGATGTGGGCAAGGTGACAACATATAGTGGTAAGGATACAATACGTTAGCCAACGATCAAGGATAACCAACTGAAGTAAACACCGTTCCACTTTCTAATCACCCAGATCCTAATGTGGACAAGGTGAAAGCATACGGTAGTAAGGTTACAACTATGTGCTTCTAAACAAACCACTTCTTTAGTGGGGTAAGTATGTAAATCAAGTGCATAAAATGAACCATCTCCTTATTCAACGGGAATTACAACAAAGCAAAGCACTTTGTAGCAAGTTGTAATGTCCCCTTCCTAGGCAGTACTGTTGTGTCAGAGGTTAGCCTATTATTCAGATCCTCATAGGCTAGCAGAAGTGTTTAGAGGATCACTTGAGCCAGTTATCCAGCGTTGGGAACATCACTCCAGCAGTTGAGTAAGGTTTGGGCCTTTGCAAACACTTTCTGACTGATTTACAGATACTTACTATTTATAGTAAGTCAGGCAGGCGGGAGCTGCTATTTTGGGCAGGGCACTTGGTTTAGCTGGTCAGCTCAGTTTCGACCCAGTTTGACAGTTTGATGAGCAGATGGAGAATAATGGAGCATTTAATGATTATTAAATAATTATTATTTTGACTTTATGTTATAAAGTCACTTTAATGATATATTAAAATATTAATGATTAATGGCATATTATAAAGTATTTAATAGTTTATAATAAAGGAGAATTATTATTATAATGAATAATTATTTATTCATTAAAAGGGGATGCCATTATTTTAATATTATTGCCTAAGTCAAAAAGAGGCGAATTATTATTATTAAATGCATTTTAATGGATTTTTGAGAAAGGGTCGAATTTTTGAGAGAACTTATATATTCAGTTGAAGGAAAATCGAACTCATATGTTGATTATTCTAATTTGTCTTTATTCATCTCTCGGAGAGCATTGGGGTTTGAGAAACCAGGGTTTCTGCAGATCAACAGGTTTTGAGGAACGTTCCCTCTTCAGAATCTGACATACTGAGAATGTGAAATATCAGTTGAAGATTGTCAACAAGGCAACTTCATTCAGGGGTTGCATTTGTGCTTACTGGAGTAATATCAGAAAGGTTTTTGACAGAGGTTATTCATCTGAGCAATAAGGCGACTTATCTATTATTGATTCAGTGATCTGGCACATTCTTCTAGAGGGTCGTACTTTATTTAATGCTGCTGGCTGGGCCGAACATTTGTACCAGCAAGGTTCGTACTTTCTTTACTGGAGAATACGCCTTGCCTTTTGGTCTTCTGTCTTCTGCAAGTTGGACGCATAGGTCTCTGGGGTCTTCTGCATCGTTTCTAAGGCTGGAGATTTGAGTTTTGTAGCTGGCCGTACCTTTTCTTCATCATTTAATGCCGGCTGCAATAACCAGGTTTTCATAATAAATGTTGTTGCCTTTTCTTTGCATGTTGATTAAATCGCAGTATAATCATTCAGGATGATCAATAAACTATCTGGCATCGAGATTTAATCTATATTCTGTAGTTTATATGCATCTGGTATTTTATATTATTTTTCCAGTCATTTCTTTGCAAAATCACATTTTCTCTTTATATGCAAAAACCTACAAAAAATCAAAATATAGAAAAACAAACAAAAACTCAATATTCTCAGACAATGTTCGGGTTGAGAGACACCTAGTCTCTTACACAAGCCAACCAATCAATAGAGATCCTCCGCTTATTCAGCAGGTATAAAGAATGCTCAATCACTTATTCAGTAGGTTAAGAAATGACATGAAAGTAAGAAAACTCAACCACTTATTCAACAAGAGCACCACTTACTCAGTGGAGTAAGTAGCAAAATAAGGACAAGAGCAAATCACCAATGGTACTACCAAAGGTGTTACAATGAGCTCAACATTAAATGCTCCAGAATAACACAAGTTGTTGTTATGTTATGAAAGAAATGAGAATTAGAAACACAACTCCCCACAATGATGTCTCAACATAAAAATAAACAACCCCCAACAAAGTATAGCAATGATACCTCACTAAAAAGGCCTTCGGAGGTCAGTAAAGGGTTTGATATACGGCTGCAACAGGTCTAATATGACTGAACAGCAGACTGAAAACTCCAACCAGCAAGCATATTATGTGCACAACTTCACCAAATCACCATATCAACTCTCCCAAACACTTGCAAAGTCAAATCACATGTTAGGCACCTCCCACAAACACTAAACAGCAATGACAAGGGCAGATATCAGAAACAACAACCAAAGTACCTGCTGCCACAAGGTGTATAGCCCAGCTAGAGGGGTGACTTGCTCTAGAAAAATCAAGACTCCTTCAAAAATTCTGAAACCTTGAGCAAAGAGGTGCCCATGGACTAGGAAGCATATGAAATGACACCCACAAAAAGTTTGCAAACTCTCCAATCAACGTGAGTGAAAAGGTGATGTGGCTGGGCTATGGAAAAGTACGCACCAGCAACAGCAAGGTCTGAAACTACACTCCAAAATGCTCCAATCTGCACTGAAATAACTCAACCATATGTAAACAATACTAGAAATTATCAAAGCAATCCATCGACCAAACTTCAAAACTAAAAACATCACCAATAAGCCCAATAGAAGCTCCTAAAATGAAGCTACATTAGTCCAACTAGGGAGTATCTTTCAACTTTGAAACTAGAACCAACCATTGAGGGCTTTCGTCCTCAAGGCCTTGAAGAATTTCAGCATCATGTCAGCAATACTTCGTTATCAAATTCTCAGCATACCCAAATGAGAGCTTTGAGGGGGTTTAAATAGAAGATAGGGTTCCGATTTTGAACTATCTTTCCCTCCAAAAGGGACGCCATCCTTGGGAAATGCAATTTCATTTTAATTTTGCTTAATTCCTCCTTTTGGGCATCCAAGTTCAAGCTCCTCTTTTAAAACAACTTTAAGTTCACTTTCCTAGGCGTGGGGTACAAAAGTGAGCTTAATAAACTTAAGTTATAACTTGCCTTTTCGAACTTATAACTTTATAACTTAAGTTGCAATATTTGCCTTTTACGAACTCCAAGGATGGTGGAAGCACTGAATTGCCAAAATTAATAGAGCTCAATAATGGAAACTGCCATCACTGCCAGAAATCCCTACTCTGAATTGTTGCCAGGACCACTGCCAAAAACAGCACTTACTAAAAATAGCATACTACTAAAAATAGTGTGTCCAAATGCCAAATTAGCCCAAACTAAGATGCAACTGTGACTTACTAAAATTAGTAAGTGCTAAAAATAGCAGTTACTGCCCACCAAGGATCTCAGAAAACCCAAAAAACACTCTGGCAAGCCATTGCAATTACCCCCTGAAATGCTGACAAGAATCCTCCAAGAATCTTGGAATCCCCTTAAACACCTCCAAATAGCCTATGGAACTCCGGAAATAGTCTAACAATCATTGGAAAGCCTAGGACTAAAAAGGGAACATTACATAGTCATAGGCTTTAATAAAGTTGTTTCAACTTTAGGATAGACTTTAGGATATTCTTTATGCTTTATTAGTTTATTATTTTTACTTCTAGATTCATAAAATGCCTTGTCACTGTTCATTGGAAACCTATAAAAGAAAGCTCTTGCTTCTTATTTTATTATGAATGTCTTGCTAATTTTTATGTGTTCAATTTTCATAATGATTTTGATTATGCAAAAATCTTCTTTTCCTCCACTTTCTAGCTCCTAATCAAAACATTCCTTATTGCAAAATTTAAATGCATCAAGTTTCTCTATTTGATTCATGTTTTTAGGTGTATAAAAAGTCACTGTTTTTGGAAACTAAAAATAAAAGCAATAAGGGAAAAAATTAAAGTTTTTGTATGCTCTGAAGATTCTATAATGTGCAGAATAATGGAAAATATATTGGAAGCATATATACTTCCTCAAAAATCTCCAAGATAGACAAATAGTTTCACTAATTCTAAATGGATATATCACATCAAAAGATTGAAAACTAACAATCAATATAACTTATCATGTGACTGCACAATAATGAGCAACATCTGTAGCAGAGAAATAACAAGTAATATTACAATATAATAACAAGGTAACTGGTGTGTAAATTTAAATTCCTTAAGTCCTAACTGGGTATTATCAAAGATCACAATTGCAAGGAAGTATGAAATAAGACCAAAGGCAAGAACTTTCTTACTAATTATAAAACACTGATATGGAGAAAGCAATTAGTCTCATGGGTAAAAGAACCTTCTATCATTGTTCTTATCACAATAAAATGGACAACCAGATTCAGACAACAGCCATAACAATTTACAACAAATTCTATGAAGTTAGTTCAGAAATAACTGAGCAGTAACTGAAACTGTACGATGATCAAACAAACCTGTTACATCCTTGTGATGCCCATGATAGGATTCAAGCTCTTTCAAAGTTCGTACATCATAAAGCTGTAAAATATTATGGATTACTCATAGTTAGATAAATAACATAACAAGACACCCACTTGCCTAGGCCACTAAATTTTAAGAATCTATATTTTGATGGATAAAGATTAAAAAATTCTAATGGGATACTGTAATAATTCAAGTGATGTGTAAAAGTTGGCAATTGTTCAATAACCACCATCTTGGGTGACTAAAGCAAATGAAATTTGGAAGACATTGGTATCGGTGCTATAATTAAAATTTAAGGCTATTTATGCAATAGAAAAAGACTTAATGTCCTTGATTATATGTGATTTACTACAAGGATGAAAGCTGGAATATATTTACAATCCGGCTTCTCTACTCCATATCAATAAGATTCTCACGGATCAGAAAAAGCTAGCAGAAATTTTACAAGCAATGGATGCATAGCTTTGCCACAGAATCGACCAATAAAAATAAGCCAAAAAGGAATCTACATTTAGAGTTCTTCAGCACACATCCAAAGGTATACAGCAAAACTAAACTCTCAATACCATCTACTATGAATGATAATGTTGTACCCAAACTTTAAAAAAATTGCTTCATTAAGGCATTTTGGTAAAAATGGTCAAAATCTTGTAAAATTGTCGTCAAAAGAGTCAAAAATGGTCAAAATTTCTAAAAATAGCAATTTTCTATTTTTAGAAATTTCTGAAAAATAAATGAACCATAGGGTTTTTCTGGGTTTGTTGTCAAGAAGATGCTTGCAAAAATTTTCAAAAAATTAAAAATTAGGGTTTCAGGGCCCTATTTTAAAAAAAAACCTAAAAATAAAATCTTTGCAAAAATGGCTCAAATTGATTTTAATTGGTTGATTCTTTTCGCCATGATCACACCAGTCTTGTCAGAATCATCAAAAAGCTAGTTTTTCTCTGGTGGGTCTATTTCACTTTTTCAGAAAAAAAAGTTAGAACCTTTGAGGTCATCAATGGAGGATGGCCAGATACCAGGTGTCAGAATCTAAGCCTCAAACACTGCACAGATCAACCCACGGCAAAAGATGCTCGAAAAATGAACGGAGGATGGGGTTTCGAAAAGTTGAAAATTGCAAAAAATAAACAAAGTCTCCTAAGGTTGGACACCTTATTTCAAGGGAGGCACTTGGCAGTCAATGCCAACCAATTTTTCATTTTTCAAAGATCACGCACAAGCAACGATGAATGTAATCAACACATCAACAACGGCGACTGACGCAATCGACAAACACGTGAACAGCTGGTGTTGGTGTTGCACACAGACGGCAAGCACGATCGACAGACGGCGAGTACAGTTGACGAACGATGAATAAAAGGCAAACGAAAGTTGAAAATATTGAAAAAATGGTTAAGTCTAGCAAAGAAAAGTGCCTCTACAAGCCAAGGGCACCTAGAGATTCAAGCAGTTAAAAGTCATTTTTAGGGTTTGCCACCTCCAAGAGCTCCATCTTAGATTTAATCCAGCTCCGCAACGAATCCATCAACCAACTCAAAGGACCTGTCAAACATCGGCAATCAAAGATTGAACGGACACCAAAAAGACGAAGGAGAATTTGAAAATCATCAAGTTTCTAAAGAAAAAGCGCCCCTGCTAGCCAGGGGCGCCCAAGATTTCAAGGGCCCAAAATCACTTCTTAGAGTTTGCAATCCTGGGGATTCTCCTCAAATTTGATCTAGCTTCGCAAATCCATCGGCAAGTTCTAAGAATCTGTCAAATGGCCAAAATCTTGGATCGAATAGGAATGTTCCAATAAAGTGAAAATCGAAAATCATGAAAATGCCACACATGGGCGCCCCATCTAGCTAGGGGCGCCTAGGGTTTTGAGCCCTCGGAAACAGCTCTTAGGGTTTGCAAAATGGATCATCCTCTTCAAAATTCTGCAAGCTTTCCAACGAGTCTAGCATCTAGTTCACGAGATCTGTAAAACACTCGGCAACAAAGATCAAACGAGAAATGCTAAAAGTCAAAGAAAATCAAGAAACTCAAAAATGGCCAAGTCCAAAGTAGAAAAGCTCCCCTACTAGCCAAGGGCGCCCAACTTTTTGAGTCATCAGATGCAGTGTTCAGGTTTCACAAACCCCAAGAAGTCCTTAGATTTGATCAGGCTTTGCAACGAGTCTGTCAGCAGGTTCACCAAAGCAATCAAACATCCAACAATGAAGATCAAACAGGGGTGTTTCATCAAGAGGGAAAACTGAAATTTTTGAGGTGAGGCACAAAAAGCGCCCCTACTAACAAAGGGCACCTCGGTATTCTCAACCCCAGTGGTTCTCAATTTCAAACCCTAAGCGATGTTTTGAGGTTTTGCAAGTTTTGTGATTTTATTTTTTTATTTTGAAGGTTTTCAGACAAATTCTAAAAGCTGCGATTTTCTCAATAAATGCTAATAAATTCATATAAAATCAAATGCGCATTGTAACACATAGAAATTGCTCAGAATACCAAGGCGCATCATTATATTTCACTTCCAGAGGGTTTACAAATGTAAATAACAATAAATGAATGAATTTCAGATTTATAATGACAAAAAACCTGATTGATTTGCAGCCGCCTTGGGAAGTGTGAAATAGTACGGCCAGCTCTGGATGCTCAGAATCCAAGCTTGAAAACGGAGGTATATCTTCTAAAACCCCAAGCGCCCCTTCTGCAAAAGACTGGAGACCAAAAACCTGAATGATTTCCTCTGTTGGAAAAGTACGGCCTTGCTGGTACGGCCTGTACAGCAGCAGCCTTCAATGTGGTACGACACCTTGGGAAATGTGCCCAAACTCTGAAGAATGACCTCTGAAACAAGTCGCCTCTATCAACTGCTGAAGACCTCTGTAAATCTCTGCCAAAATGGATGATAAGCACAATCTGTGATCCCTGTGTGAAATCACCAAGTGCAAGCTTCAGCTGGTATTGCACAGCCTCAGTCTGCCTGATCTCTGAAGAGTTTTCGTTCTCCAGAAACGATCGTCTGCCAGAAACCCTAAGGTTTGCAAACTCCGATGCTCAGAGCAAAAGACAAATTAGAATAACATTTCATAATGGTTCGATTTGCCTTTCATTGAATAAATATATCCTCTTCTTTAAAATTCGACCCAATGCTCTTTTTTAATAATCATTTAATAAAATGATTAAATTCGTCCTTTTAAGACTTAGGAGAAATCTATTTAATAATTGGCGCTTATTTTAATGAATAATAAATATCCATTAAGTCAAAAATTAATACTTTATTATAAAGTATAATAAATACTTTATAACAGGCCAAGTTAATTAAATATTTTAATATTTCAATAAAGTGACTTTAATATAAAGTCAAATTATTAAATATTTAATAATGCATTAAATACTCCTTATTCCTCCGTCGGATAGTCAAACTGCTGAACTGGGTCGATTCTGAGCTGAAAGGTTGAACCAGGTGCCCTGCCCGAAATAGCAGCTTCCGCCTGACCTAACTTTCTAAAAATAGAAAGTTCCTGAAAAAGCACTCTGGGAAGATTACGAAGGCCCAACGGCTACACTGCGAAGCTGGAGCTATCAAACTGGCGCCTCCGATGATCCTCGCACGTGGCCTCTGAGGGATGAAATAATAAGCTCACTCCTCGCAAGCGTTAATGCGTTAAAGCGGGGGACATGAGGTATCCCTCGAGATTAGCTTTTTAAGATTTGCAAAGCCGTTCGTCCTTTCCGTAATTCTTCAAGCTTTCCCTTAAATATCTCGGCTGACCACGGATTCATGGAGTCACCAACAATTGCGGATCAAACAAGAAGCGGTGAGCGAGTCAAATTGGAAGTTAAAAAAACTAAAAATTGATTAAGTCGGCAAACAAAAGTGCCTACTAACGAGAGCCCAAGATTTCAAACCCGACAAAACCACTTTTGGGGTTTGCAACCTCAAGATCTCAGGTGATCATGCTTTGTAGTGAATTTGTTAGCCAGTTCATAGGACCCTGTCGGACATAAAATCGAAGATCAAATGAAGGCATGTTATCAAGCAAAATTTGAAAATCTTGAAAAATATTTTAACACTACTAAGGTCGGACGCCTTATCTCAAGGTGGTGCCCAAGTCAACTTGAGTTAATAGATATTTTCACGTGATGACTCCTAAAATTAGGGTTTTCACAAGTTAACTATTTCTTTCACCTCCAAACTTTGCTTTAGAAGCATTTGGGTGTCCACTCTTCATTATTTTGCAGGTTGACTTCAAGAGGCAAACATAGAATTTTCTTCTCAACAGCATTCGAAGGATCAAACGAAGGGTGTTTTCAAAGTTCTTCATAGATTTGAGTTCAGGTTGCACAGAGGAACACTTTTCCAAATCCATTCTTATAGGGCATCATCAATCTGGGTCTTTCTATTTGGCATTTCTCTTGAAAATTGGCGACTTTTTATGGAAGCTTCCAACCCTACTTTTTAGGGATTCTTGAAAAATCACCTTTTTCAATAATCTGGTAATCTGGGTCTATTCAATACAAAATTGGCCACAAAACCCACATCCCATATTTTTTCGAAAAAATTGCCTCGTTGCTTCCACCTTTCTAGGGTTTCTTGCATGTCCCTAAAAAAATTAGTTTTTCAAAAATTGGACGATCTGGGTCTCTTCAGCACACGAGCACCTTCAAAACCTATATCATATTTTTTCTGAGAAAATATTGCTTCGCAACTTCTACCTCTTAGGGGATCTTGCATGTTCTTGAAAAAGTCAATTTTTCGAAAAACAGACAAACTAGATCTATTTAGAACGACATTCTCTACAAAACCCATAACTCAGATTTTTCTCCAAAAATCTACCATTTTTTTGAAGTAGATTCAGCAAAGCTATTTTTAGCTTTTGTGCAGAACTTGTTCAGACATGTCCATGTTCACAGTCAAACTTCATGGTTTCATCATGCAATACTCTTCCATTGAGAAAAATCAAAAAAAGTGTCAGAAGCAAAAAACTACAGAAGAAACAGAGGTCATCACTCCAGTTACAAAACCGCCAAAGTTACCAATTAGTGAACTAACAGTTGAAGCATGCAGATATTTCCAGGAATAGAACTCAAGTGATGACAGCAATTAACTCGAGGCCTTTTCCGAGTTTAACTAACCGTCCTCTTTTCATGCATGTCTATTCTTCAGAGTTACCTATTGTATAGTTGGAGTTTTCTTTAGTATTAGATCAATTAACTGATGTTAGTCTTTCCAATTAACTGTTAGTTATCTTTGTTTAGACATAGGAATAAATCTTGCAGATTGGCAAAACTAATTGTTAGAACAAGGAGATTTTACGGTTCCCTACTCCTTTGTTTTGTGTATAAATAAGAACAGCCTTGCTCATTATTTCTTAACCGTGCTTGTGATAACAAAACGCTGAGTCTAAGTGCCTACTTTCTTGTTATTCAGTATATGTTCAAACTTTGTTTAGTGTAATTTGGTTGATTGTAAATTGTATGCTTGTCTTCTTGCTACAATCTGTTGTCCCAAACATGTAATTGTTGTTGGAAAGCTTTGAGGAAATAAATCTTCTGCCTACCTTGCTTTGATCCAAAGTCTCAAAATCTTCCAATGTTATTGTTTTATTTAATCTTTATTTCAGCCTACCTCTCAAAAGTACAATGAGTCTTTGAGGGTATTTTGAAAGCGAGTTTATTGTTTCATGTTTTGCTTTCATAACCTCTATTTTAGCTTTCATCCGAAAGTACAATGATTCTTCGAGTGTGTTCTAGAAATAAGTTTATCTAAGCTTTGTGTTAACCAAATCATTCCCTGTTTACTTCTAAATTCTCTTGCTCTAAATTTACTCGAGAAGATAGAAGTGTCATTAGTTTAGGCCTAGTTGTAGTTGAAGTTACGAAACCAGAGGAAACCTCAGCTACAACGCAGAGAATTTTATAACCTTGTGCTCTCAGCTGAGATAAAAAGATCGGAATTTAGTTTAGTATTTCTTTTTAGCATAATCAGCAAATGAGGGAGCTTCCCCTCCTAATTTGAAGAGCAGTCTAACTGTGCATAGCTGTCCATTTCCAATACGCACACCAGAGGTGTGAATTGAAACGCCAACAGATAAGAAAATTAAATCCTTAGACAACCTCTCAAAAGAAAAAGACAAACCTTTATAATCTGGTCCTTAGATGCAGAAAGCACCCAATTGCCATTCTGATTCCATTTGACACAGAGGACAGTATTCTTTTGACCATGTCTGCAATACAAACATCAACATCAGCCAACTACTTTCATTAAAAAGGATCACAAGTGCAAAATTTCATACAGCTTTAAAATTGATCTATGAACAGGTATATAAAAACTCACAGTGAACATAGCTCCCTTCCAGTCTTTGCATCCCACAGTTTTATAAGATTGTCCTTGCCACCTACAGAAAACCAGATCAAAAGTTTCAGCCAATAAAGGACCATAGTTTAGTGCTACAGAAGTTCCCAATGACAAATAAGCCTTGAACAGTTGCGATTAACCTCACTTCCAAGTCAATCCTTGACCTTACCTGAAACAAGCAAAGACTTTGTTGGATGCCAGTCAACACTCTTTACATCCCACCCATGGCCTGAGTTAAAACCATATTCAAAAAGATCTTGTTAAATCATAGCTGTTTCAGCATTACAGAATTAAACTAAACCTAGTCCATGTTAATCATAAATGACATCATCACCAGACAAAGTATCAAATGGAAATGAGTTCTTATTACCTAACTATAGACCCATTGTCAGGGTTTGAAAACCATCCATGATCCAACAACCCACAAGATCATTAGAGAAGATCTTGAACAAATGCGATAAAACACCTAGATATGTAAAATATCTTAATTATTTTATTGATTAAAACAACACTAATACAGGACCAAAAAATGGAATCTCAATAAATCATAAATCTTTTCTACATGCTGAACTGTACAACTAGGTGCACTTAAAAGGGGGATGTATGCACCAGGTGAGAAACTAGCTGAGGTGCTACAGAATGACTCCAAGTTAAGCTTGCACCACACTAGAGTCACTCTCAATTCACCAACAATCAATACTATAAACAAAATTAACAAAACAACTTAGACAAGGTTGAGTTTAATTTAAAAGAAGATGCTCTAGTTTGTTCTTTCAATTTTGGTAAACAAGGTTATCTAATCAAAATTTTCTATCCATATCATTCCTCAAACCAGTCAAAAACCAACTGGCCCTAGATCGAGCCTCTAAAGTGAACATGACCACCTCTCTAGGTGGTCCCTGAAGCAATCCAACTTTCAAACCACAGCCCCAAATGAAACAAATCAGATCTTTAAAGATGTTAGGAAAATTTTTAATCTATATAAAAAGGGGTGTTGGCATTTCTGCTTTGGCAGCATGTTTACATTGATATCCCCCAACCTCAAAATTCCAATGTAAATAAAGCAGTACTAATTAGTACTTACGCTACAATTCAAGAGCAAATAACTTTTGATAAGCTTCCCTTAAATACCTTACACTGATCTCATGCTGATAATTGTCCATGTCAGCATGCTAGTTTCTTTTTTTTTTAACTTAACAAGAATTTTTCCCTACTTTCAACGTAGTGAAAATAAAGAGGTTCATCATGGAAGCTATCAAAAATTACCCACCTGGATTATGACATGAGAAAGACACATCTGTAATACTGAAGGAAAATATTCATGGCAATATGAGTTGACAAACAATCAGGTCATTAATATTAAGTAAATCTATGAGCATATAATCATTACCTATCAGAGATCGCTCCTCCTGGCAGCGAGCAAAGTCCCAGACCTTAACAGTTGTATCATTTGAGCAGGAGCAGAATTTCAAATCTGTTCTACAGAAGCTGTTAAAAACAAGGCAATACTTCAACACCTGAAGTACATTTCAATTATTTGTAAACTGAACCATTTGTACTAGGAATACAAAACAATCTACTACAGAAGCACCTCAGACCACATATGGCCTCTCTATGTGCTGATTTCTTTGCTTTCACATTATTCATATTAGTTTGCCAGTACCTGGAAATCACAACCAAAATCTTTGTGATGACTAACAAACAAAAAACACAATCTACTGAAATATTTGCAATTAAGAGATAATTAAAGTGCAATCTTGCAGAGAAAATTCATATAAGATCCAGGTATGCATACAAAGAAAGTCATTGAAAACTCGAAAACCTAAGTAATAAAAAAATGGGATTAAAGAACAGCATGCAATTGTATAAATCAACCCTAAGAATTCAATCCTGCAGAAAACATTTATATAGACTCCTGGTATGCAGACATCACATATTCATTGAAAACTTGAAAACCCTGGTAAACAAAAGCCAGGAGACAAATGACAGCATGGATTTTGGATGTAAAACCAACTTGATGGTACCACCATCGTCACCGGTGACCATCCAATTCTCATTGTGACTCCATACCATGGACCGAACTGCCTGATCATGAGCCTGGTAGCAAGGTACAGTAGCAACTGAATTATTTTATTTGTTACATTTTCAAAATATAGCAACAGAATCTAAATTTATTTCTAAAATGTTTTCTCCCCTTTCTCTACAGTTTAGATAAGAATTATATACCTGAAGAATCATTTCAAAATTAAAGGACTGGCCATTCCAAAGTGTGAACTCTCCACTTTGTGAACCTGTGATGAGTCGCCTTCCTGGTGGTGTCCACTTCAAATCAGGGGGAAAAAGGAGAATAGAAAACGTCAAAAAACTCATCAAGTGCACATAAAGGAAAGGCATGGTTTTCAGATAATGTTGTAAAATAAAATTAATGCAAAAGAGCCACAAATGGCATTAGTCAAAGCCATATAAAGTACAACCACAGCAATTTTCAACCCACAAGATAATTACATTCTAAACACAAAAACAATAAACTTGTTTGCTACCGTAGATAAATGTTAGTTCGACCAAGCTTGTATCATCAGTTTTTAACTGGTACCAAGGACACAGATTGCAGATTTCCCTAAAACTAAAAGACATATAGTTCATGCTCACAACTGTAGATGAAAATAAAGTAGATTGAGTTATGGTATATAAATAGCATTTGAAATCAATAACCAAACTAGGCTCTAAACACACAGAGAGAACATACAGAGCCATTGAGACTCATGCAATTTGCAAGGATTACATTTCTTTTTTGTGACCAAACTCTGAGTACCTAACTCTGTGGCTTTCACCTGTGGCATTTCCCAGTCCAAAATCATATACGTAACTACAAAACTGCTAATTTTTAAACTTCCCAGCTGTGATCTTCTGAATCTACAAAAAGTCCTATCTGTGAGGAAGGGATAATAATGATCATTTAAATTCAATGATACCTCTTCATGCATCATTTCTTCTTGAGATAGAAAACATACTGCACCTTAAAAGCTCAAGTAAATCCACAACACATAGAATGGCTGGGAAAAGGAAAGGAAATTTTGGAAATGCTGAGATTGGACAGCCAATAAACACAAAATCTTACAATTGTGGCTCTAGCTGAGATAGTGGCTGGAATCAATCACAACTTCAGAATGGGTTGGTAAGCACTAAGAAAACCAAGGTTACCCAATGAAGATTGGTTGATGGAATATTAAGGGATTGAACTCCCTCACTCCAAAAGAAGATTACTCTGGAGATTCTTGGAGAAACATATTCCAGATATTTGTTTGATATAGGAAATAAATTAGCCCTAACAAGGATATCACTAATATGCGCCTCTTTCAAAGCAAGTGTGATATCATTCACAAAAGAGCCCACGGTGCAGCTGAAGACCTGGCCATTATTTGGAACAGGCAGGAAATCAATCTCCAAGAAGTTCTTTCAACAAATTGGTGGCTGGTGGCTTCAGTTAGGACTTTGCATTCTAAAATTAGGTTTTCCCCAGTTAATGCATGTGGTCCTCAATTCGCCTAGGATAGGACTACATGCTAGAACAAAATCAAAGATCTCTTAACAGTGGAGGAAGATATCCAATGGATTGTGGCTAGGGATTTTAATGCAAAATTGGACTCCTCAAAGAAGCAAGGTGGGTGTCCCTCTCTTACTGAAAATGAAGTTCTGTCCAACCTCCTCAGGGACTCTACCCTTTGTGAAATTTGCCCATTAAAAGGTTGGTTCACTTGGCCTAATAGAAGAAAAGGGAAACATCAAATCCTTGCTCGACTTGAGAGCTTTCTAGCCTCCACTTCATGGCCGGAAAATAATTTCCTTTGTTTCTCTAAAGTTCTAATGGAGGGAGGCTCAAATCAATGGCATATCTCCCTTTCTATAGATTTAGATAAGTTCCCTAAACAGGCTACCTTTAGATGGGAAAAAATATGATTAACTCATCCTGATTTTGACCAAGTGGTTATCTCCTTTTGGAGGAGTCAAAATGGTGTCTTTGTTGCTAAAGTGTTTGTGTTTAGTAAAATTCAAACTGAAAGAGAGGAACCATAAAGCTTTTTAAAATATGTTCAAAGAAAAGGACATCATGGAGAATAAAATGGCTGAAATTCAGACACAACTCATGAGTGACCAGAATTTTGAATCACTTAGACAAGAAGAACAAGTTGTCTCATCCAATCTTGATGAAATCTATCTTGGGGAGGAGATCCATTGGAAATAGAAATCCAAAATCAAATGGCAGCAAGAGGGGGGCAAAAACACAACTCTTTCATACAGCCTATAAACTCATAAGACAAAGGAATTTCACCTCCAAACTCCAATTGGAAGATGGAAGCATCATAGATGACCCCCAAGCCCTGAAATCCCCCTTGGTCTTTTTTTGGAAAATTATGCTCTCTGAGGATGGTGAGGAATACCTTGATAAACAAGAGATCTTTATTAATCATATTTCTACCTTGGTTAGTTAGGCAGATAATGATTCTCTTTAGAAGGGGATAACTACTAATGAAGTCAAGACTGCTCTTTTCAATATGGCAGAAGACAAAGACTCAAACTTGACAGTTTCCCTACTCTCTTCTTCCAACACTTTTGGGACCTTCTAGGGGAAGACAGAAGATATTGTGAATGTAAAGTCCCTTGTCAAATTTGCTCCAAAATTTTTAGTTTATGTGGTTTGACATTTCATCAAACACTTGGCCAGCAAACTTCTTTCAGCATATAGAAAATATCTTCTTTAACTTCTTTTCATAAGATGTCAACATATGCATGAATAGACTCTAACTCTAATGTCCCCTTTTTAGCTCGCTCCAATTCTTGGCAGATTAGCCCTACTAATTGACCTTCGTAGGCTAAGGCAGATGGTTAGAGGGTCTTGTTTGACAAATATCAGAGTGCTTTCTTCTCCAGAGCTTTGGGTGGTTTAGGATTGGCCTTGGTTTGGTGATTCAGGACTCAGTTTCACACACTTACTATTTATAGTAAGTCAGCAGGTCATGAGAGTCCAGTGTTTCTATTTATAGTAAGGCACCTGGACATGTGGTGAGTTCAGCGTTGATCCCAGTTTTCAGTTGGTCGAGCGAAATAAGGAGTAATGTGCAAGTTATATTATTTAATTATTATTAAAGGTGACTTTAATAATAATTAATCATTAAAAGCATATTATAAAGTTATATCTAAGTAGCCGGTTCGGGTTTGGATTCGGGTTCGGGTTCGGGTTCGGGTTCGCGGGTTCGGTTCGCCGGTTCGGCAAAATTTTTTGGGGGGTGGGTTCAGTTCGTCTTGGGTTCGTTAGTAGTAGTACAAATTACAAAATATGTAAAAAAAAAATATATATATATATATATATGGCTAATGCAGCCTAAAAACATGAATTAGGATTAAGAATATCACATAAGCCATTAACATCATATAAAACGGCAAAACCACCATAAGCTTGAATCATCATTTTGAAAGCATGCATGATAGTATTATTTCAAACCTAGCGGTTCAAACTATTTAACTTACTTCAAAAGTTTTAATCATCATATGGATTCTCTAGATCATACATATCATTGTCAACATTGACATTAGATGTAGTAGGAAGACTAGATGAATCACAAGTGCCAGTGGCACCATCACTAGCACTACTAATGTGCCCATGCCCCTGTTGGATATCATAATTACTCGCATGCAATATGTTGAGGCTGCAAGCGCATCCAAGTCATTCGGCACTATATCCCACAACCGTCTCCCTTCCTTGTGGTTAGATTGTTTTTGTGTGAAAGGAGGCTTGGTGGAATGCTATATACTAAAGTTCTCGTATTTAGCTGCTTGAAGTGGATGAAAAGAATATGTGCTCCAATTCTACCTCTCAAATGCAGGGATGAACAGCAACCTATGAAGACAAAGTAAACAATTAAAAATTTATAAATGGAATTATGAAACTTTTAAAACTAAAATATGAAAATTTATTAAACTTACTTGTGATAAAAATTTGATTGCAAGGGGCTGCAAATTTTGGAAGTATTGTCCATGGAAGTACCACCAAGAATGAACATCCTTTAAGAACCTATCACGGGAGGCATCAACATCTAGATGATTTGAGTGCACAAAATCAGTGAACTCATCTGTGACTACACTCCGCAAATCTCGATCAGGGAAGAGTCTCACAAATGCTGCCTTGTACCCTTCAGCCACTTCTAAATCTCTATATGGAGGAAGCCTTCCTGGTTGTGAAAGAACCTAAGAGCTGTAGTATTTTGGAGTCAATGCAAAGGCAAGAAGGTGTAATGGAGTTGTCATTTTGTTCCATCTTTCTTCAACAATTGTATGCACTTGTTTGAAGAAAGTCTCTTCAGGGTCCTGCTCTCTTGCATTTATGGTGCACTTGATCTTCTCAAGCATTGAGTCTATACCATCATATATTTGTCCAATGCATGGCTTGTCCATGTCGGTATAGCGAATCATACTCAAAATGGGCTCGGTGAAGCTAAGGAGATACTCCACACGATCCCACCATGAGTCATCTAATATCATGCTCTTAATTCTTGTTGCTCTTTTAGTGCTGTTTTGCCTCCATATAGACCAATTGGTGCTAATTACCATGCTAGAAAGTGCTTGCCTAACTTTCACAAGTCGTCTCAAGACGATTGTATTAGAGGCAAAGCGGGTTTCTGCAACCTATTGCAAATTAAAAAAAAATAATTAATATTTAAAAATAAACTTTAAAGAAGAATTTAAATTAGATTGAACAATCAAATTATGAAAATTAGAAAATGACAAATGTAAATATTACTTCTCTTACCTTCAATAGCTCCAATTTTGAAAATGTTCTAAAGATCCCTTGAGACAAGTGGTGGTTGGTGACGAACATCTGAATGTCTTCAGCCTCAGTATACAATTGTTTGATCCATTCAATTTTATTCCCAATCTTTTGCAGCATAAGATTGAGTGAATGGACCGCACAAGGTGTCCAAAAGATATGTGAATATCTTGCCTCAACCAACAACCCTGCAGCTCTACAATTCTTTGCGTTGTCCGTTACAACTTGAACAACATTTCGGGCTCCCACTTGCTCAATGGCTGCAATAAGAATATTAGCAATAAATTGCCCATCTTTTACTTGCCCCTCACAATCCACGGCTTTCAAAAACATTGCTTGCTTGGGAACGCCGGCTGGCGTGAATCGAGGAGCGGACGGGTCTGCCTGAGCTATAAACCAGTGGTTGTGCCGCGTTCTCGACTTCGCGGATCAGGCCATCGCCAGACCATCAACCTCGCGTAATAAAGGTACTCGCGGACCTGGCGCTGGAACTTATCGCGGTCAAACGTCGCCATCTTTATGGACGAACAATAAAGAATGATCAAACCAGCACTCCTCGCCATCGCCATTCGTGAGCCGGGCGCACGAAGCCTGGCTTCGAGGGTTTCCTGAGGGATGACAGGAAGGATACCGGATGACCGCTGAAATGGGATAACCACCGCTGCCTGACGGGTTTGGGATTGGAATTGAACTGCGTTACGCTGGACGGGACGCGGGCGCGGGCGGGTCTGCGCTTCGGTTTCTTCCTTCCACTGTGGCGCAGACGCTGCCAGGGCGGACGGGGCATGCTCCTTTCGGGGAGCAAAGGTGAGATGCCTTTTCCACTTATGCCACACAAATGTGCTTTCACCCTATGGTATGAACTAGAATATTGAACATCACACCCACTGCATTTCCAAACATAACCACCACCACCTGGAAGCTGTCTTATCATTTCAACATACTGCCATAGAGGAGAATTTGCACTTGTTTTGAACTTTGGGTTTGGTTTAGCTATGGAGCCAGAGGTAGAACCCATTGACATTGTGATTCCTATGGCAATTTGTTTTGCAAACAACACATTCAAAATTTGAATGAAAACAAAATATAATAATTTTTAAAAAATTAAAACCTAGCTCTTTTGAATCTTGCACAATGTATACATTCATAGAAGAACAGAAAAAAAAAGATGCAAAACAAAGTTTCTGTTTGTAAAACAAAAAAAAAAGAATGAAAAAATGAGAAAAAAATGAGAAAAACATACCTTTTTGCAAAAATAATCTTCAACAATCTTTGTAGCAGCCAATGAACACTTGCAAATCTGTAGGAATGGCAATGCAATCGTTGTAGAAGCTTCAACAATCAATATTCAACTCCTTTTGTCAATCCAACAAGTTAAAATAAGAACTCAGCCTCTTGGAATGAAAATGCTTGTTTGCAAAACAAATGAATGAAAATGAGGTAGTTTAGGTGTTTAATATGTTTTAGAGGTCACTTTTAGGGTTCCCATGGGCGTGGGTCAAAGTCAAACTGAAGGAAACAATTAAAAAAACAAAAAAAAAGGCCTTTTTGCCGCCCAGACACGTGGGTTCTGCTCGGGTTCGCTTTGGGTTCGCCCGGGTTCTGCTCGGGTTATCCCGGGTTCTTCACCGGCGAACCAAGGCCCAAATGCAAGGACCCTGGTCGAACCCGCAGAGGGACCGGACCAAGACCCGGACCCAATGCAAACCCGGACCAGGACCCAGCCCAGAACCAGGCGAACCGGCTACATGGAGTTATATTATAATTTTATGTCTAAAGGGGGCCATTTAATGACTTAAAGTACATTAAATGATTAATTAAATGGGCGCCTACTTTGAGGAAATATTTTATAAAGTTATAAAGTGCACATTTAATATTATTTTAAATGATTAAAAAGAGGCTTCTAGAGGATCAACCTCTTCTTGGAGAAATTATAAAAGGGATCAACCAAAGCTATTAATCATCCAGGATTTGATATTTGATTTTGAAGAACTTTGCTGTGGAGACGAAGAAACCTAGGGTTTTTGCAATTTCTATATTTACTGATCATTGGGAACAAAAACTTTCCTTGATTGGCATAACTGAGGTTGTGAAAGATCTTCCGAAGGGTTGCCTATGGATTGGCTACATCCCGTAGTCAATATTGAGCTTATGGTTAAGTTGTTTGAAAAGGGTTTGACAACAATTATCAGTTTGTGTTAAATTGAGGATTATCTGCAAATTTGAGGGGTTCGATTTGAGTAAACTTTGGCAGATTTTGATAGGGTATCTCAATCCTTGAAGGAGGACGTTTTTGATGCTAAAGAAGGACGATTTGTGTCTAGTGGCTGATTCAAATTATGTATGTAATTGCTGGTGAAATCTCAGTCACATTCATTGTTGGGCGCACCAAGGAGGAGGTGTGATTTTGTCTTTGAAGGACATTAAAAATTCAGTCTAGGCTTTGAAGGGTTCATTGGACTCATATGAAGCTAGTCGCAGCATCTCGGGGAGCATAGACATCTTCTTCTTGGAGGATCGTGTCATGTCCCCTTCTCGTTGACATCTCTCAGAGCATAGGATTAGCCTATCATACGACCCTCGTAGGCTGATAGACTGGATAGAGGGTCATGTTGGAGCTTGGCTCAGCTTCAGTTGGCAGAGTTTGATCAGTTGGCTTTCGTTCGGGCTCGTTCGAACACTTCTTGCATAAGTTGCTAATTTTAGCAGTTATTGGCAGTCAGCGTGGGACCCCTGCTATTTTTAGCAGTATGGATGGATTATGTTCAGAATCACTTCATTGATCGTCAGCTTCAGACGGCTCGTGCATCAGATGAGTAATGAGAGAGATATTAATATTTAATTGAATTAATTAAATATTAATTGTTTGGAGATTATAATATAAAGTTATAATATTTTATTATAACTTAAGTGATTTTGATAAAGGGGTCGCCCATCATGAAAGGGGGCCAAATTGGCGATTATATTTTATTGTAAAAATTTGGCTGAAGACTAATGAAGAATTAAAAAGTAAAAGTTCGAACTATTTTAATATTCCCTATTTTTGTGGAAATCGCACTTTTCAGTGTATTAAGCATTTCTCATTGGGATTCGAGCCATTATGTGATATTGAGTTATTGAAAATTGATCAAGTTTGGTCTGAGCACAGAAACTTAGGGTTTCAGTCTCGAATGCATTGGGGAATGAGCCATCTCCAGTGAGAGCGATTCAGAGGATGTGAAATAACATCTGATTTATTGCCAGTTGAGAGATTTCTTCATTCAGAAGAAGTTACAGAACATCAAAGATAATAAATTATTCAGAGGGTTTGATTTACAAAATTCATTCAGAGGGTTTATACATTGGGGCGCCTATTTATTTCAGATCTAGAGATCCAGAGGGTAGCCGTACTCTTCATTTATTATTTGCTGCTGATAAAGAAAGCCGTACTGTACAGTACCAGGCCGTACCTTCTCTAAAAAGGGCGTACTTTCCAGTGCAAGCAAATCGCCTTCCTGTCCTTCAGTCTATCTTCACCAGATTGGGCGCAGTTGTATCTGGAGACATCAGAGCTTGCCAGACGGAGGGAGAAGCATTCATTACAGCCGTACCAGTTATTTTCAGTTTGCTGATTATACCAGGTTCTTTATTAAATAATGCTGTTTTCACTATTGCATGTTGTAAGATCTTTATTGTAAGACATTCAGAAGACCAATAAATGAAACGCCATCCTTAGATCTTGTCTTTTCTATCCATAAAAGCAGTATAGCAATTTTATTGAATTTATTATCATTTTTCTATCAAAATCGCATTTCTTTATTTCATGTCAAAAACTCAAAAACAATCAAAAACCCAAAAACCTTCAAAAAATCAGAAAAACAGTCAGATACAGAGAAAACGGGGAAACAAGGGTTTCTACAGATCGGTTATAATTATGAAGGCTGCCATCACTATATCAGGTTCTTTATTTATGTTAGTTTGCATTGTATGAGGAGTTGCTGTCATAAACAGATATTGGCGTTCTACAAATTCAGTCATATATCTATTTAGCGTGGCATTTGGTTGGGAGTTGTAGTTGCTGTCCTATGATAGACATTGGTCAATGTAGTTTCAGTCAAGTTGATATAAGGGGATATTGCATTTTGTATGAGAGTTGAGCCTTGTAATCTCTTGCAAATATCAAAAAGAAATATCGAAGGTTGGCTGCAAATTGTTTGACAAATTGTCAAGTAGTTTACTTTCATATCCGCATATATAGTTTGCATGCTAAGTGTTTTACTTAATGTCAAGTAGCTGTAATTATCATTTTCAGTCATGTATATGCATTTGAAAAATACAAAAAAGACTTACATATCATCTTGGTTACTTTGTTAGTCCTTTTAGCAATCATTTTCAAGCATCTAAACATCATTGGCATCAAGCAAAGTCAAAACAAAACAACTGAAAACACAGCATGCCCAGATTCTGCAAGACAACTGTTTGACAATATTCCTCAAGGCTCAAATTCAGAGAATAGTCATTAGAAGTGCAGAAATACAATTGAGGAGAACCTAGGGTACTTACACTAAGTATGCAAATGACTGAAAATGCAAGAAGAATATGAGATGCAACATAATTCTGATTTTTCAAGACTTATAATGACTGAAATGTAAATGCAGCTGTCATGACACTTATAATAAGTGATTACAGTCATGAGACATTTTCACAAACATATGTCATATGAACTCCAATCCCCAATATGTATTGAACTGCAATCTTGAATTACAATGCTTACCAAAGACACTCAACTGCTGATCACTCCAACACGGGACGATTTACAATATAGCAATGACAATGCAACTCAGTTTATGACAGCGACACCAAGATTGATAGATGCATGTAATGTCCCTTTCCAGCTGGTGAATAATCTTGAAGAGATTTTTCTAATCTTTTAATTCCCAAGATTAGGAAAATAGCAAATTGTAAGGGAATATGGGATAATTAAATAAAGGCTGAAAACCTATAGTCTATTAAATTTATTTAATTATTCATTTTAATGAATGGTGGGACCACGGGGCACTTCAATTTGATAAATCCTATTTTTGCTTAAGTTAAATTAGAGCGATCTTGGTGAGGATAAGATCATTTAATTTTATCAAATTAGAAACAAGCTTTCCTCAAAGGTGATCAGCGGCTTTTGTGAAGTTAAAAATTGGCAAGTTCAGTTTTATGGAAGGAATCATCTGCTTTTTAGAAGATGGGATTTGGTAACGTTGGGTTTATTAAAAAGCTTTGAATTATTGAAGAAGGATCATTCAGAAAAACTTTGGTTTTTATTTTCTCTTCTCATGAAATGAAGAAACTGATGCCAAGACGAAATCCCTGAGCAACTAGGACAAAAACCCCAGGTTGTTGTAATACATAATCTGAAACGTCTGAATTTGTGGAGAAAGATCATTGAAATAAATCGACTAAAGGTGTAGCACATTGGGAGCAGTTTGCATTAAAATCTGTACAGACGTGAGGCCCTAGAAGTGGAACTGTCGTATGAAATAGGCAGGTCATTTTAGCTCTTATATATTCTATATTGGTATGATAGAAGACAAATCAAGGAGATTGTGATTCTTCTTAAGCCGCCAATATTCAAATTTAGATAAGACAAGGTTTGAGATTAAGACAAATTAAGTGAAGAGTTCCATCTTGGTGCAGAGTAACTAAAGAGGAGCCTCTATATCTACCGTGTCACAACACTAAGGGGCTCAAATACAATAATCGTTGCTATTCTCTCTTGAACCGATATAAGAAATAAAGAATATTATTCAAGGCCATTTAAATTGGATGGTGTGGGATATAGTCGGGAAACAAAGGAGGCCAGTTGTAGGTTCGGCATACTATTGATTATTGAGGAGTCGTTGAAGCTCTAAAGGGACGAGTATTTCTCTAGATTGCGATTTGTCCCAAGTTTGAATTTTGTTCAAGCTGGCATTATGTTTGAGGTTTGAGATGTTATCTGAAAGAACATAGTCAGTCTGTAATGTCATGTGAAATTTTAAAAGTGCATTGTATTTTCTGGACAGAATTATTATCTGTTATGAATTTTTCGAATGCTTCCAATAATTAAAGTAATGTAAAACCTTTATGCAATATATATACATCTTTCATTCTATTGAATTTGGGAGGAAGCAAAAGTCCTGCAATTCGACATTGGTTGACAAATGCTTGCATTGTCAAGCCAATAGAAGCAAATCAAAAAAAAAATATCGTCTACACTAGTATGGGATATTTCAATGCAGACCAAAATATTTAAGAATGTAAATGCAAACTACGATGATGCTATATAGACAGCGATACAATGATTTATAAATACAGACCTGAGTGCAATGCAAATAAGATAATGAATCATCCAACCTGATGGATGCCTAGTAGCCAATGAAAATGCAGCAATTGAAGGATGCTAGCAACCACGAATTCCCCTTCACAATGACATCTCAACCTAGCAAGCAATCGTCCTTCCTTAAGCTGTTGATACCAAGTGTAAGCCTCCAAAATCGAATTGTTTTTTATGCCCAAAATGTTGCGCCCTTGTTGCTTGAGGAATCATGATTTGTCCAGCAAGTACTAATCAACTACCAATGAAAAATCGATATGCACAAGATACTGAAAATGAACCTCCAAAATATTCAAGGCTTCCTCCAATAAATATCGAACTCCAAAAAGACCATTAAATTTGCAATATGAAATCTGATGAAAATGTTTGTCAATATAATCTCATAGAAACCCTTAATCAAACCAACAAAATGGCTCCTAGGGCTTAGTAGGAAAACCCACAAACTTATTCCCCAAGTAGACTAATAATTGCAACAATAAATCAGCTATTGCAACTATGCAAAACCCTCAATAGAATGCAATAATAAACCAGCTATTGCATTAAATTAAACTCCTTATTCAGAAGTGCAATAATACATCAGCTATTGCACTAATTCAAACTCTTGCAATGAAGCTCCTATAGAAACCTTGGATGGATTCCTCAACAATCTCCAGCTAGGGTTGATCTTTCACAATAGAACTTGGTATCCTAGTCTTCAAACCCTCAAACCTAAAAAGCCCTCAAGCTCTCCCAAACTGAAATGAGAAAATAACTCCAAGCATGCTCAAAAGGCTAGCTCACAACTCCTTATAAAGAATTCTTTTGATCTTCTAGAATGATCCTCCAAGAAGCTTCTAGAACAATAATATTTCCAAAAGTGATATTATAATATTTTATTTTCACTTAAGTCAACTTTAAAATATTATTTAAGTGACTTTATAATTTATTATTTTATTTTAATTAAATTAATCAATTAAATTATCCTTTTGAAATATTATTAATTTTTGGACAACTTAATCAATTAAATTAATTAAGTCACTTCACAAATTTGGGAACATTATAGTCCTCCCTTCCCAAAGATTGCTTTCCCTCAAGCAATCCGCAACTACAAACCATCTCAACTGCCACAACATCTAATACCTAAACAATAAACCATCTATGCATGGCCACCAACCACCTAGATCCCAAATGATCCTGAAAAGAACTCCAACCAGCATCCTCTAAATACAACTAAAGCTCCTAACTCTATCAAGCCCTGTCAATCTATGAGGCCAACCACCCAACATATAAATTCTTGGATCCCATGAATGAATTGGAAAGCCAACACCTGATGGCTTCTGTTGTGCCACTCTGATAACCTCAAAATCCCAATTGTAACAAGTCTCTAAGTCCTAATTCAAAAGCCAATCAGCAAGAGGGAACAAAGTAGAAGACTTACCAAACTTGGAGTTATTATCTGAAGTTGGAAATATATCATACCAAAGTGAACCAAAACACCTCTTATTCAACCCACCTCCTTGTGTCATCAAATCCTATGTCTGTGGGCTGAAAGTAAACTGATGAGCACACCTCATTATGCAGTTGAGGTGAAACTCTCATGTCTGTGCCAATGGAATACTAGAGTAGTCATGTGTATTCCACCCTACACTGCCATCATCAAAAGATGACTCACAACTCAAAACAAGATGAGTTGGTCTTGTAGCAAGATCACCATTACCCCTTGTTGCCTCGACCACAAGATCTCTATCTGCTACAATAGAAGAAGTTTCCTGATTTGCTTTCAAGAGTGAGTAGAGTACCATCATGAATGCCATCAATCTCCTAAAAGGAGGTTGGAGCAGCACTAAGGTCCAGCATGCAAGACTCAGAAGAAACCATCCTCTCCTAATAAGGTTGTCTAATGTCAATCTCTATAGCACCGATGTAGAGCCTTGTGCCCAAATCTGCAATGTCACCTGATACTGTACTCGAGCCTCATGAGTCCACATCGTCAACCACCCATTCCCCACAAAATGGCCTCCTATGGATGTGAAAGATGCCCAACATTGGTGAACAAAAACATATACCAACCCCTATCAAGTTATTGGCATAAATCAGAACAACACCATGTAGCTTGTGAATCATGTCCATGATGGAGCAAAGCATGTTACAACTATCAAAGGATGATAAGAACTCGCCACCAATCCATCCTCTAACACCAAGGTGACAATCCCAATGTTACATCCCACTTGTGCCCTAGTTATCTCAATGTTGTTTCTCAAGCATATATATATATATGTTGTTACTTAGCTTGTTGAATGGAGATATACAATGTATATATAACTGGTTAAATTAAGTTCATTTGACAAATGTTTTCATGCTTACATAAATGCAGATGCAAAGATGTATTGAGATTTCAAACTAACTATTTGTTTTTGACCTAGTGGTTGCAAGAAGTTATCGCCTCCGAGAAGGGAGGGAAAGTATCATCAGGTACAAGGGGTAATGGAAGAGAAGTCTAGTGCCATTTGAAACCTTGAAGATCACACAACAAATACTGAGAGAGGGGGTGAATCAGTATTTGAAACCTTTTAAAAATTTAAAACAAATAACACATATGAATCAGAAATCAAATCACAAATCAACAACTTGAAACACTGCAACCAGTTGAACACCAGGATTTCGTGGAAAACCCTTTCAAGTAAAAAGCCACGTGAAGTTTGATTTTGTTAAACTTCAAAGAGGGCACCAACCCTATTACAAATAGTGAGCACCAACCTACCAAGAGCACCAACTCTTCTTCAAACTGCTGAAGCACCTACTCCAATGTGAGCACCAACTCACAAAGCAACTGAAGCACCAACTCCAATGACTGAAGCTCCAACCTCAGATTTCAAAAAGAAACGAAAGCACTGCACCACAGATTTTAACAATGCCTACACATATACTGTGAGGCTCACATTCTCAATATGTTATTTTAAACCACTATCAGAAGCACACACCTGATCCCTATTTTGCTTATGAATATACTCACTTTATCTGCACAGTCAAGCATCAATTAACATCACGCGTTCTTCATTCTGCAACACCTCACCACATCTCAACCAAAACACAGCAGCTAACAATGATTTTTTTTTTTTTTAAACTTTTCACAGTCTAAACACCTTCAACACATTCCACTTTTTCTGCAAGATATTTCAAAAAAAGATTCTCGCATTTTGAACACAATTCATATCTCTTCAAAACTCAACGATACCATCAGTAACATCTTGTGATGTCCCCATCCTAGTCAGCGCAGCTGGTAACGAGGTTAGCCTATTATTTCGATCCTCGTAGGCTGACAGGAGTGTGCAGAGGATCATCTGGGGCAGTTACTCAGTGTTTGGTAGCTCCAATATTGCAGTTGTTTCAGGTTGGGTCTTCGCAGAATCTTCCAGAGTGCATTTTCAGGAACTTTCTATTTTTAGAAAGTTAGGTCAGGCGGAAGCTGCTATTTTGGGCAGGGCACCTGGTTCAACTATTCAGCTCAGAGTTGACCCAGTTATTCAGTTTGGTGATCAGGCAGAGAAATAAGGAGTATTTAATGATTATTAAATATTTAATATTTTGACTTTATATTAAAGTCACTTTATTAAAATATTTAAATATTTAATTAAATTGGCCTATTATAAAGTATTTATTATACTTTATAATAAAGTATTAAATTTTGACATAATGAATATTTATTATTCATTAAAATGAGACGCCAATTATTAAATGATATTCTCCTAAGTATTAAAGGCGAATTAAATCATTTTATTAAATGATTAATTAAAAAGAGCTGAGGGTCGAACTTTTCAAAGGAAGTATATATTCAGACAAGACAAAAATCGAACCATTATGTTATGCTATTCAACTTTTGTCTTTTTGCTCTGAGCATTGGAGTTTGCAAACCCTAGGGTTTCTGGCAGACGAAGCGTTTCTGGAGAACGATACCTCTTCAGGAATTTGGCAGACTGAGACTGTGAAATACCAGTTTAAGCTTGCATCTTGGTGACTTCATTCAGGAGTTACAGTTGATCTTATTGCATCGATTTCAGAAGGAGATTCAGAGAATATCATCTAGCAATAAAGGCGTCTTTATCAGAGATATCATTTACAGAGATCTGGCATTCATTTCCTTGAGCCGTACTATATTCATCATTGCTGCAGTACGCCGTACTTTTTCTGTACTTTTCCAGGCCGTACCTTCCTCTCAGGAGAAACGCATTCAGTATTCAGTCTTTGGCAGAGGGTTTCATAGCGCCTTGGATATCTAGAGGCTTGGCAACGATTTCAGAGGTCAGGGAATCATCCATTCTTCAGCCGTACATTTCTTCTCTGTTCTTTTGGCGCCTGGCAAGCAAAATCAGGTTTTTGAATAAAATCATATTCTATATACATTTGTTTACTCTATTTGCATTGTAAAAGCTCTGGAATAATAATAAATAGATGCGCCTATGTTCTCTGAACCATTTTGAGCTTATTTCATGAATGTAGAATTTATTATGAATTTTTAGCAATTTATTTAGCAAAATCGCAGCTTCTTGCATTATTACAAAAACCACAAAAAACACAGAAAAACACAAAAATTGCAAAAAACAATCTTTTCAGTTAGGGTTTTGGGGTTGAGAACCACCAGGGTTCTTACAGTGGTATCAGAGCACAGATTTCCTGCCATCCTGTGCTTTTTCAGTTGCTTTTTCAGAATACAGTGTGCTTTTTAGTTGCTTTTTCATGAGCAGAGATACTATTCATTATATTAAGGGCGTAGGGACAGGCAGAGCCGAAGATTGGACAGGTCCACCGATTCCAGAAGGTGAGACAGTGTCAGGTATATTAGGTATTCACAGATCCAGCTCTAACAGCAGTGAAAACAGTGTTGCAACCCTAATGGCAGATCGCGAGATTCCTACAGAGACAGTTAGGGATACAGGGAAGGCACATGCAGAGGGTGATATTACAGAGGAGGAGTTTAGACGCAGGCATGATAACATGATGGACATGATGTCCCAGTTGATGGGCACTATCAGACAGTATACGCCCACACAGCCTCATTATATACAGATTGGACAGACGAGCGGGATTGCACCAGTAGATCAGCCTTTGGCATCAGTACCACGTCAGCCGTCACCGATCTATCAGGAGCGTAGGCCAGGTCAGCCTACTTTCTTACCTAGAGAGACTCCACCACAGACTCCGGGGGCAGAGCATCAGGGGCAGCATCAGGAGTTTCAGCCACATAATGGCATGTCAGTGGCAGATGTGACGAGGTTTCATGGTGAGTACATGTCACTAGCACCTGAGATCCGGCAGGCACTTACGTTTCATGAGTTTATGGATGTTTATAAACCCAGAGGAGGAGGCAGATTTGACCGTAGACCCCCTCAGCATCACCAGCCACAGCCACAGGTGAACAGGGATTTGCAGTATGCGGTTAGCAAGATTACCTTGCCATACTTTGATGGGTCCGATAAGACATCAGCAAGGTCGTGGGTCCAGAAATTGGACAACTACCTTTCATTGAGACCGATGCAGGAGGACGAGGCCATCAAGTTTGCTACGTTGCATCTAGATGGGATAGCGCATGATTGGTGGCATCACGGCATGTATACGCTTGGCCATCATGCGGTCAATACTTACCAGGAGTTCACTAGCAGGCTCATAGAGCGATTTGATAAGAAGGATCCGGAACTCTACTTCAGAGAGCTAGCACAGCTTAGACAGACAAGGTAGTCTGGATTCATATATTGGGGAGTTTCAGAGAGTTGCAGTCATGGTGACAGGGATTTCAGAACGGAGACTCATTATACTCTTCGTTGAGGGTTTGACAGAACCTATGAGAGGTTGGGTTAAGGCTTTTGACCCTCCTACCCTTCAGGAGGCCATGAGGAAGGCGCGAAACATGGAGCTTGCAGCACCTCGCAGCAAGTTCAATTCTGGGTCAACACCCTACACGAGGCCTAATAGGCCTTTTAACAGAAATAATGATAGGAATAGGCCCTTTGACAGAAGGAAGAATCAACCGGATCCTAAGAGACAGAATGCACCACCCTTTGACCGAGAAACATTGAACGAATTGCGGAAGAAAAAGTTATGTTTCTGGTGCAAGGCACCCTACGATGAAAAACATGTGTGCCCACTTCGTCCGAAGGTCAAAAATAATCAGATGGAATGGTTTTATGAGGGCGAAGAGCAATCTGATCTGTCAGACCAGCAAGATGATTCCGAGCCTTCAGATGATGACAAGTCCGAAAATGAGGATGAACACGAAGGTGGAAGGAAGCTTCAGGAAGCCCATTTGAATAGCCTTCAGAGAGATGGTTCGTTTAGACTGCGTGGGCTCTTAGCAGGTCAGAAGGTGATCACATTGTTGGATACTGGCGCTACGCACAATTTCATTGATGCACGTTTGGTGGAGAGGCGTGGCATCCAGACAGAGGCATTCGAGGGTATTCGAGTCAAGGTGGCGGATGGATATACTCTCAGATGTGACCGAAAGATTACTGATCTTCCGATGAGACTGAACAACTATGAATTCAAGACTGAATTCTATGTTGTTAACATGGGAGATACTGATGTGGTGTTAAGGATGGCATGGTTGCACGATTTGGGAGAGTTCACACTCAATTTGCGTGACATGGAGATGAAATTTAAGGTTGATGGGAGACCGCATGTCATCAAGGCGATTCGAGACAGTAATCTGAGGATGGTTTCATTCAGGCGGATGGAGAGGCTCATTCGTCACGATATGGTTGACTGGGCAGCAGAGTGCATGTTGATGCCAGCCCAGCAGGAGCAGCAGAAGGGCGAGTACCACCCTGACATTCAGATCTTGAGGATTAAACACTCCAAAGTGTTTAGTGACATTCCACCTGGTAGACCTCCAGACAGGGGTACGGAGCATATCATTGAGTTGGAGGAGGGCGCAAAGCCCGTTATGATCACTCCCTACAGACATCCGAAACGACTCAAGGATGAGATAGAGAAGACCATCAACGAGTTGTTAGCTATGGGGCATATCAGACCTAGCAAGTCACCTTTTGCTTCATCAGTTGTATTGGTGAAGAAGGATGGATCCCTTCGGATGTGCATTGACTACCGACAGCTCAACAAAAGAACAATTAAGAACAGGTACCCTATTCCACGCATTGATGAGCTGATTGATGAGTTGCACGGAGCTGTCTTCTTTACGAAGATTGATTTGAGATCAGGGTACCATCAGATTCAGATGAGGGAGTAGGATATTGAGAAAACCGCTTTCAGGTGTCACTGCGGTCACTTCGAGTTCTTGGTTATGCCCTTCGGGTTAACCAATGCACCTGCCACCTTCAAAGCGACTATGAACAGTGGTTTTCAAAGTGCTCAGCTTGAGGAGATTTGTGTTAGTCTTCACTCTACACTTTGGTTTATAAAGAAAGTCATGGAGGAGCATCCGCCTACACTTAGATGCGCTTTGGGTATCTTAGCAGACGAATCTTTCTATGCTAAGGAATCCAAGTGCGAGCTTGGTATGGAGGAGTTGTTATGTCTGGGGCACATCATCAGTGCCAAGGGAGTGAGTATGGACCCCGAAAAGGTCCGAGCTATAGTTGAGTGGCCGGTACCTGAGAACCTTACGCAACTCAAAGGTTTCATTGGGTTGTGTGCATTTTACAGGAGATTTGTTAGTGGGTTCTCACGTCACGCCGCACCCCTTACTGATCTGACAAAGAAGGGGGCTTTTACTTGGTCACCACAGGCGCAGGAGTGCTTTGATAGGTTCAAGGTGATCATGACTTCATGTCCTGGGTATTAGCATTGCCTGACTTTTCGAAGTCATTTGATTTATTCTGTGATGCTTCAGGAGAGGGCATTGGTGCCGCTTTGATGCAGGAGCGTCATCCGATTGCATTTGAGAGCAGGAAACTCAGGGGTCCTGAGAGATTTTATAGCATTTACGACAAGGAGATGTTAGCCATTATGCATGCATTGGCTAAGTTTAGGCAGTACTTGGTAGGCAGCAAATTCAGTGTTCATACAGATCATAACAGCCTAAAACATTTCCTTGGACAGCTGGTGATCCTCGAATGAGAGGCAGCAAAATGGGTCAAGAACCGCAATGACTTTGATATCACCTCTTCATTATGGAAGCGAATGTTGTGGTCAATTTCCGTCCTTAGGATCCCTGAAATGCCATGGCACGATCAGTTTTAGGATTGGAGGCATCGATTATGCCGTTTCAGTATGCTAAGAACCCATGGGCTTCGTGACAGTTGATGCGGACAGAGCGTGACTTTACGTATACTCATTGTAGATGACTTGATCATTTACAAGGGGCGGATTTTTCTAGTTCCCGACTCTGAGGTGAGGATTACAGTTTTGAGAGCCTTTCATGATCTTCCTATGGCGGGCCATCCCGGGTACTATAAGACATATAAAATGGTTCAGGAACGGTTTACTTGGAAAGGGCTGAAAACTGATAGTTTTACAAGATGTCCTCAGGAGTGTTCCTTGTAGCCGTTATAACGCTGTGAGCATTTATCCCGGCTGATTGGTTCCGTGCCCACTCCGACACCGATGTGAAGTGGAGTGTTTTATCGATGGACTTTATCACGGGTTTGCCGAAGCCTAGGGTAAAGATTTCGTGACTCCACGAGTGGTTGATCTATTGACCAAATACTAATAATTTCTTCCCGACATTACTACTTTCACAAGATCGCAGCATCGCAGAAGTTATTTTTCAGCAGGTATTCCGTACCGCATGGTTTGCCTTGACGAGAGTCACGATAGAGCATTTGCTCATGAGCAACTTTTTGCTTGTTGTTCAGCTTTGTGGGACGTAACTCGACCGAAGTACCGCCTACCATCCGGCAGACATGGGGCGTGACAGCAGATTGTCAATAAGTGGGTGGAAGGTTATTTTATGAATTATATAGCCGGGTCAGCCAGGAGGGCTTGGGTGAGATGGATCTATCTATGCGAGTATTGTTATAACTCGACTCACCACATGACGATACAGATGACACCCTTTATGGCTTTGTATGGGTATGAGGCGCCCAACCTTATGGATTTGATTTTGAGCGATAGCAGAGTGCCGAGTGCAGGGGATATGATGCAGAGTCAGCAAGACATTTTGAGGTCTCTCCGAGACAATATCCAGCGGGCACAGAATCAGCAGAAGCAGTATGCTGATCAGAAGAGGGTTGAGCGTACTTTTGAGGTGGGTGATATGGTGTACCTCATGTTGCAGCCGTATCGTCAGTCTACTCTGCGGAAGAGTGGGGCAGAGAAGTTGAAGCCTCGCTACTATGGTCCATTTCATGTTGTCAGACGAGTGGGCGAGGTTGCTTATGAGTTGGACTTGCCAGCTGATAGCAAGGTCCATAATGTGTTTCACGTTTCTCGCCTGAAAAAGGCATTAGGTCAGCATGTGATACCCTCTCCAGTTTTGCCACCCCTTGATGATGAAGGGAAATCGACATTTCTGTACCTCGGTGGCCATCCATGTAGATGAGAGAGAGACACCCGGAGGGCGCAGGACGGGAATATCCGGGTCAAGTGGAGATTTGCCGCCGAGGATGCTAAAGGCGGAGTCGAGGAGATTCACAAAGATTCAGAGGTTGAGATTGCTCTTCGAGACGTTAATTTCAGTGGAGGGCGGATCAGGTGATGTCCCTATCCTAGTCACTGCAACCGGGTAACGAGGTTAATTTATTTCGATCCTCGTAGGTCAATGTGAGTGTGCGAGGATCATCCGTAGTTACTCGCTCGTAGCTCCAAGATAAGTGTTTTGTTTCGTGCTGGGCCTTCGCAGAATCTTCCGTAGTGTATTTTCGTGAACTTTCTATTTTAGAAAGTTAGGTCAGCGAAGTCGCTATTTGGGTGGCACCGGTTCAACTATTCAAATTTCGTGAAATGACCCAGCTTATTCAGTTTAAGGATCGTGCTGAGAAATAAGGAGTATTTAATGATTATTAATTATTTAATATTTTAATTTTATATTAAAGTCACTTTATTAAAATATTTAAATATTTAATTAAATTCGGCCTATTATAAAGCATTTATTATACTTTATAATAAAGTATTAAATTTTGACATAATGAATATTTATTATTCATTAAAATGAGACGCCAATTATTAAATGATATTCTCCTAAGTATTAAAGGCGAATTAAATCATTTTATTAAATGATTAATTAAAAAGAGCTGAGGGTCGAACTTTTCAAAGGAAGTATATATTCAGACAAGACAAAAATCGAACCATTATGTTATGCTATTCAACTTTTGTCTTTTTGCTCTGAGCATTGGAGTTTGCAAACCCTAGGGTTTCTGGCAGACGAAGCGTTTCTGGAGAACGATACCTCTTCAGGAATTTGGCAGACTGAGACTGTGAAATACCAGTTTAAGCTTGCATCTTGGTGACTTCATTCAGGAGTTACAGTTGATCTTATTGCATCGATTTCAGAAGGGGATTCAGAGAATATCATCTAGCAATAAAGGCGACTTTATCAGAGATATCATTTACAGAGATCCGCATTCATTCTTGGAGTCAGTATCATATTCATCATTGCCGTAAGTCGTGACTTTTCACTTTCCAGCCGCATCTTCCTCTCGTGAGGAAACGATTCAAGATTCACTAAGTAGGGTTTCATAGCTTCTTGATATCCTCGAGGCTTGGCAACGATTTCGCAGGTCAGTGAATCATCCATTCTTCACCGTGACATTTCTTCTGCTCTTTACCGGGCAAGCAAATCGTTTTTGAATAAAATCATATTCTATATACATTTGTCTACTCTATTTTGCATTGTAAAAGCTCGAATAATAATAAATAAGGCGCTTATGTTCTTCAACCATTTTGAGCTTATTTCATGAATGTAGAATTTATTATGAATTTTTAGCAATTATTTCATGAATGTAGAATTTATTATGAATTTTTAGCAATTTATTTAGCAAAATTGCAGCTTCTTGCATTATTACAAAAACCACAAAAAACACAGAAAAACACAAAATTTGCAAAAACAATCTTTTCAGTTAGGGTTTTGGGGTTGAGAACCACCAGGGTTCTTACACATCTACAGACTCCTCTTTTTTTCATTTCACAACAAAAATAGAGAACCACATATCCACTATCTCAAAAAATTGAAGTAACCATAGAGCTCATAAAAAAAACGTTAGACTTAAGCACTCTCCATTTTCAACTCCTTGCTAATGATAGCCATCAAATATCTCCTATAGCCACGTCATTCAATGTCTTCTAAAAATGGCAACTTTTGAAGATGCAATTCCACTTAAATAAGGAGCTGCCTCAAATTAAATTGTAGAAGAAAAACATGAGCCGACAGTCATAAAAAGAAAACTTCCTGCAATAGCATAGCCCAATACTCATACGCAGCCTCATTCATAAACCCGTGCCTTTTAAAATCTCAAAGTTTGAAAACATGCCAAACTTAGAAAATCGACCAGGAATAAAGAAGTAGCCGCCCAATACAGAGATAATTGAAGCCGTTACATAATAAATGTCAATGATTCTTAGAGGGCATGTTCAACTCCACTAAGGACTCCATTTTTTACTCTTGAGAAGGATTTCGATTTTCTGACCATGCTCCAGTTACTGCAGACACATCCTCCAAAACATTAAAGACAAACCAAGTAGCTCTTAAAAACTTCTGAGAACCGTTACTAAACAGAAGTCGTCTTCCAAATTCTTCACCACATCTCAAAATAGCCAACGCATATAAACTTCATCACTTTTGTCTAATAATAAGTCTGACGGTTTTAAATAGTTTGCCTTATAAATATTGTTAAATACATGAGCCGACACCATATACACTAAAACCGTCTCCCTTAATAAACTTGACAGCTTCAAAAAGATATGCCTCCAAAAAGAAATAATCACTGCCACATAATACCATCTGTCATTTTAAGTAGAAATGTCGACTACAAAAATAGACTCCAGTCGTTACCACAAAAAGAGTCCTTTGAAAATTCAAAGGATGACATGGCACCAAACAATATAACATTTTAGACAGTGGTCATTAAATGATGAAAGAATGGAGTTCACTTCGCATGGAAAATTCGAACTTTTAACCTTTTGTCTTTTTCAAAGAAGACAAGAAAAAAAGCCAAATCACAAATTTAAAAATGTTTGAACTATAAACTTTTTAGAGATCAAACTCTTGGACCATTTAGACTTTTCAACATTATGTAGATAAAGAACTATAATTTTTGTGCCACCTCATCAAAATAAAGTCACCTTTTTGAAACATAAGCCTCCAAATAAATTAAGACCATCAACTTCATTTGACTTTTCAAAAATCTGTGCCACCTCATCAACATGGATGACTTTTCTTTTAAGAACAGACTTTTCAAATTCAAAAAGGACAAATAAATGCCACCTTATCAACTTTTAGAAAAGACTTCCCAATGCAGGCTGAAAATGATCGGGTCCCTCACAAGATAGACTTGGCATTTGTGTGAAACAAAAGACAAACAAGCTGCTGTCAGAATAAGCACGCAGGCTGATGTAATGTCCCCTTCTCAAACCTGATCGTTCATGTGACCGTTGGCCTTTTTCTGGAAACTCGAAGGCTAGTCGGAAGGTAAAATTAGGGTTTCCTATTTTTGAGGAGGTCATTGCTCAGAGATGGTGGATTCAATGGCGGATTCTTTCTGGGTTTTCAGAGAGCTTCGCAGTGGTATGTTCATCTCGGCATTCAGAGCATTTTCTAGAATTTACTATTTTTAGTAAATTCTATTTTTGGCAGTTTTTCAGTTGGGTTCAGCTTGGTTGACTTCCTATGTCAGTTTGATTGGTTGGCTTGTTCATTGATGACTTTGGGGCGCAGTTGGAGAATTAAGTTGGGCTATCTTTATTAAAGTCACGTTTTAATGTTATAATTTAATGTTGACTCCCCCCTTAGCCTAGCTTAATCAATTAAAGTCTTTTTAAAAGGTGGTCTTTTGAGGGTGGCGACTTCATTAAGATTAATTTATTATTTATCAAAGTCAAAACAGGTATAAGGTGGGCGCATTTATCAAAGTGTGGATTTTTATTTAAAATATCATTAATGAGCTTAAAGGGAAAAAGGACGCCATCTTGAAGGAAGAGTTAGGGTTTTGACAGTGATGAGGATTTAGGGTTTCAAGAAGTCAACCGAAAGTGATAAAAGGAAGGCTCTGAGCATCATTTCACATCTTTGATCGACTATACTGTTATGCTGTCGGATTGGCTCTGGATTTGCTTCGAGGAATGAAGGCCTCCTAGCTCGGGCATCGCTTCTTGTTTGTGAGATAACAACTAGTGATGATTTTTAGTCTAGTTTGTGAGTTCATTGGAAATCGTGCATTGTAATCTGCATTTGTCCATTTAGGTTCAGATTTGGCATATTGTAGTTTTCTGATTTTAGCATTTTTGCTTCAGCAGATTTGATGTTTATTTCATAAATACAAAAATATAGGTTGTGGGTATTGTTTCAATCCTCCTCTCTTGGCTGGGCGCCTATGTATGCAAATTTATAGATTTTTTAGAAGAGGATCTGATTTTTAATAGAGAAATCGCCCTTTCTAGTTGAGCCGTACTTTTCAGTCTTCTTGAAATTCGTGCATGAAATAATGTCTGCATTTTAGGTCTATTCTTTGGCATTAGTTTGTGCGCCTTCTACATATTAGTGTTTTGCCGTAGACATCAAGCAGTTTGAACAAATAGAGAGTGAGATATGAGCAATTCAAGAAATCTGCTGTTGCTGGTTATTCATTGAAAAGTGCAGGGTCTGTTAGACAGTTTGGAGAAAGCAGCCAAGTTCTTCATTGAATGGTGGAGAGAAATCTTCAATAGCGTTGCGGAGACTTCATTGAGAATTGGCCAAGCTTGGAATAAGGTTGGATCTGTTTCATAACATCTCCGTTTAAGTTTCATTTCTCAGTAAAGGGATTACTAATATTGTTGCAAACTACTCATATGCTGATTTGTAATTGATAGCAAGTTGTCATCTTTCAAATTGTATGCTGGCAGTAGTACTGACAGCCATTTAGGTTCTTGCTTATCAGATTGTAATGTTCTTCTCTCTTTCAGCATTTGATATTGTATGTAATCCATCTCCGCCCTATGGTAGCTACTTTCCCACTCTGGGTTAGCAAGCACATTCTGGGTGTTGAGTAGTTTCATCTTTCAGCATTTCTTTTCAAGCATTGCTTTTTGTAATCACTCCGTCATATGGTCGCCCCTCACTCCGCATTGGATTGGGTAGCACATACTTGACGTCGAGTTCCCTTTCCAGCATCTAGAATAGAAGATCCTCTAACCAATGCTCGCCATCATCGGCGCCATACTGGTTAGAGTTGTTTCAGTACGTTTGGGTTTATCTCCTAACCTTAACGGGTATTTGATTGTAATGTTGTAATCTGATTATTGAAAAAATCGAAAAAATTGGCTCGGAATATTTCAGCTGACTGGTGAAATCTGATGAATAATTAGCAGCAACTGAACTTATTACTTTGAGTAATCTTCCACAATTCTGAAACAGTTTGACATCAATGACTAAAAACTTCAACAAACCTAACCTGTAAATATGTGACTGTCATTTGAGTAGGATTGGAACTACAAGTTCAGAGTTGTCAGGTAAACCACAAGGTCGACCCTAGGTGTTAGGATCACCTCACCTATGTTGTTGGTCATGTAGCATCACCTTGTTATTTCTTTTGAATTAAAAATTAAAATTTAATCTTTAAAGGACCTTGTCTTTTGGTCAACACTAAAATGGCTCTCAAAAATATTTAATTTTTATTTAATTGATAAAATATAAAAGAATTAAACTTAATATATATCGATAATTTTGAAACACATATTTATATAAAGGAAATGGATGTAATTATTAATAACATTCTTATTAAAAGGATAATTGTCAATTGTTTTTATTATTAATATTTAAAAAGAATAATCTTTATGCATTATAAGGGGTGAGTAATTAATATTTATCAACTCTTTTTAAAAAACACCCGAGTTTCATCTAGTGAAATGGTGTTTAAACATTCGCAGGTGCATACTCCTGAATATTATATTTTATTTTTAAAAAAAACTGACGACACTGAAGGATATTCATTCGATAAAGTTTATAAATTAAAATTTTGATTTCCTTTGTATTGGGATGGGCAGAAACCTTACAAGAGGGAAAGAGAACAAAATACATATTATCCACGACGCCACTCAAGACGGAGGTGGAGATATTGGATTTTAAATCGATGCAAGAATGAAATCAGTTAAGTTTTTAATTATGTAGGGAGAAATTAAAAGTTTCAAGTCCGTGGGAATTTGAGGAAATTCTCATTTGCACTACAGAAAGAAAATACATAGGAGAAAATGGAGAGCATACACGAAGAGTAGAGGAGAATGGCAGAAGAATAGAAGATGGGCGGCAATGTGTAAAATGTAGAACATGCACGTCTGAGTTTAGGAAATAGCAGATAGACGGCAGTGTGGAGGAGAGACGGTAGAGTAAAATCTTAGATGCATAGACCAGCAACGATTGAAGGGAAGACAGTTGAGAAAAGAAGATACACAGCATGGAATAGAGGGCTTACATAGCAGTGGTCAGTAGAGAACTGAGATAGCTCTCTAGCTGAAAAAGGTCATGCCATCCATCTTTCTTGTCCTCATTCTTTTGGAATTTGTAAAAGCAAGTATATTTACCTTGAAATTCTTAATTGTTTGAGAAAGATAGATAATGATGTATTTAAACCAGCTAGTGAGAGGGTAGGGTTGCATTATATCTCTTGAGTAATTCTTTAAAATCTTCTTTAAGTAGTTGGATTGGGATAGTACATTATTGAGAGGTCCTCTTTTAGCAAAAAGAAAATGCCTAAGTTTCTTGTTTAGTTGTGAACTATTAATGAATAAAAACAATTGTGAAATGAAATCTGGAATGAGCACAAAATCAGCAAACACTAACCCACTGTTCTTGAGGGTTCGAGTCAAGAATGAAAGACAAACTTGCCTAAGAGAAAAAGAACAGATAAAGAATGTACATCAGGGCTGTAATAGCCATTAAATAAAAGAAATTATTGTTTTTCATTTCCAAAACTAATGGGAGATTATTAAACCAAAAATGTGTTAAACAATAGAAGGTCGATATCCTCCAAGGTAGCCTTCCTTTTTTTATTAACCTTTATGAGCAACCTAGTCCAGTCATGTCAGCTTAAAGATACCCTCATGAGTCAGTATGCAATAGCATAAGAGACCAATATGATGGTTAGATTATTGCCGAGTAGGGTGATAAACTTGACTTCTGAAATATGTTAGCCAATTTTTTAGATGAATTAACACAACATAACCAGCACTTAACAACTTGGTTAGCGTTGGCTCCAAATAAAAAATTGAACTTGAAAAAAGAACTCACACCAAGAATGCACACTCAATCAGATGAGGATGATTGTTGTCATATGGCGAGGAGCTAAATGAAAATACTTGAAAGAAACTACTCAACGTCAAGAATGTACTCAAGATCCCACTGAGGGCGAGGTGCTAACATATGACGGAGTGTTGAATTGAAAACTAGAAATTGATAGGCGGATAACCAGCCATATTATAATTCATCCGCTGCGGCGGGCATCCACAGAATTGTGGGGATTCACCACTTGAAAGTGGGTACAATGATATAACAAATTCTTTCTCCGCACTGGCGGTAAACCGTCCATGGGTAATTAATTAGAAATTAAACAAGTAGTTGCAGCAATAACAATTGGTTAGATTAGTACTACTAATCAAACCTTACAATTCAAAGACTGCAAAAACATGTATTACAATGATAGAGAAATGAGATAAGAAAATAAGAATGAATTCCAATGATGTTCTTTGCTTTCCAATGACAGAAATATGATTAAAACAGAAAACTTATAAATCTGATGTAAAATCCTGAATTCTGGAAATTCATATCAGCAAACTGGAAATCAGTAAAATACTCATAACTCACTCATTTCACCTCCGAATTGAATGAAGTCTTTTGCAAAGGTCTCTCAGGAGGTAGGCGCCCAAAAACCAAGCACCAAACAACAGCAAATTCCAACTTATATCAACTTGCACAATTCCCAATGCTCTTAGAAAGGTACGGCCCTCCTTGGAGGGGCGATTTTCATTTAAAAATCAGACACTTAAAATTAAATTCCCAAAATTAACATGAAGGGTCGCCCAAGGTCAGCAAATAGATTGGTGAAGTACCCAGAACCAATTTCAAACTGGAAAATAAGCTATGAATAAAAATCACCTTCAGCTGTAGATGAAACAGCAAACCAAAATTGCCAAAATTTCCAGAATTCTTCAATCAAATGAGCTCAATCTGCTAGTCTGATGTTGAGAAGCAGCAATGTAGCCAACTAGGTGTTATATTGCAAACATGAAATTGGACGAAAGGCTAGGAGGTAGACATCCTCGAAGCAATATATCAATTGTCATTCCGACAGCATAACTTTAGCATAATTTTCCTGGATCAAATGCTGGAGCAAAATCCTTCATTAAATAAGAGCTCACAAACTCTTCAAATTCCTGAGAAGTATACCAAAAGACATAGGAGACCTTTCAAATTTCCACAAAAAACAAATAACTTCTCAAGATGGCGTCTTTTTTGCATAATAAGAATTTCACTTTAATTTAAAATTCTCCCTTAATAAAGTGGCGTCCACTTTTCCCAAGGCATTATGTTCTTGTCAAAAATTATTAAATCTCCTCATTAAGGCGCCACCCTTCCAAGTCCGCTTTTTAAACACAACTTAAAGTTGTTCAACTAGGCCAAGGGGGTCAACTGCATAATATAACCTTAATGCCTTTATTCAACATAAAAATGCCTCAAGAGGACAATCATGAACTGCAAATAAATGCTCCAACTGGAAAAGAAGTACTGAAAGCTAACTAACTCCATACTGCTTAAAATAGAATTTACTATAAATAGTAAACTCTCAGAAAATGCCAAGGAACCTTAGAACTAGAAACCCTAATTTTACCTCATACACGCCTACAGGCTTCCGGAATAGGCTGATGAGTGTCAGAACAGATTACTGATGAGAAGGGGACATTACAACTACATAACTTTGTCGTGTTGCAATTATTTAAAACATTGGCCAAGGTGATGCTACTACCTATTAGTGTCCATCAATTTTTGCCCCAGATATGCACCCCAGTCAGAAGTCATACTAGTTAGGAGTTGCCCATAGTGTATGACTGACTAGGGATTGTGTAGGGTCAAACACCAATCTCAAATGACATTAGAATCTCTTTCCATTACTTCTCTGCAAAGGGCCGAGCCTTTCCAGCAAGAAATGGCAAGGGGCACTAGTAAGTCTGTGGATGGGTGAAAAAGTGCCCTGATGATATTTTCCCTCCTCTATAGTTTCAACAGTAAAAGATAGTTAAAGTTCCAAATGGAATAGTTGGATTCAAGGAAAACTGTAATCTCAAACCCCCTGTATCTTTGTAATGGTTACTCTAAAAGTTTTCCTTTCAGTTATCTTTTGTGCATTTCAATTTAAATCAGCTTAAAGATCATGCTCTTTCTTTCTTTTTAAAAAAAATATTGCTGCTCTATATTAGTAAATTTATGCATTTCAGTTTATGCAAGCTTATATTTGAATTAAATGTTGCACTTGTATTAGTTGCTTAGTTTTAGTATGTTGCACCCAACTTCTCTTATCCATACCAACAGCTATTGTCCTCAAAGTGTATCCTGACAGAACTCTACCCTCCAGCTTATCTCCAATCCACAAACTGTGATCCATTGGAAATCTAGGCTTAAGCCTCTCGAAATCAAGAACAATTCATCCTTCACCAAATGACTCCTCTTGCCTAATCATCACAAGAGGCACTGCATCTGTATCCTGAGTGTGAACACTAGGAGATCTCACACTGCTTTCTTCATCTTGTGCCCTGGCTACCACAAATAATTGAGTCTCTACTAAACATGAAGAACATCAAGCCAAGCTCAACTCTAAGCAAAGCTCATCAACATGGATCTCGGATTCCTGAAGGGCTATCTGAGTACTCTTCAAGGAATCATTGGAAACCTTAAGGTCATGAGAGAGCTTATCAACTTCCTCTTCTTTCCTTCTTAAAGCATCTAAATAGATCTCAACTAGGTTGAGAAGGTGGTCACGATCTAAAAAAAGGTGCAAATAATTTGACTTCATTTCCCCCATACCTTCTTTGAATACCTGGAAACTATCATGAGAAGACTCTGCTTCAATTCCCCTTTGTTTTCTCTCCAACTAAGCCATCCAAAGATGATTTTCAGCTTGTGCATTTTATCATGATGAGATAATGCTGCCACAAACTCATCTTCACTCACCTTCAACTGGTTCACCAAGTTGTGCGAACCTTTGGATGTATGAACAACTTCTACTTCACATGACAAACCATCAGATTGTTCCTGAAGTTCCTGAGTCACGCAACTTTCTTCTTTTGCAAAGTCCTGTATATATACATCTTGATTTGGAATTAGGACAGCGCCAATTCCACCTGTAGAAACATCATAAATGCCCTTATTAAGTATCTCAACACAAGAGGGCTCAAGTTGCTCTTCGTTTTCATCACCCAACTCATCTGATTCACTGGATGACGGCATGCTACCCTCTTGAAGAGAAAGTGGAACCGGTATACCAAATAAGGTTAACTCTTTTGTAGTCAGTTGCTCCTTGAACTTCTCAATCTTCTACTCAACCAATCTTCTTGTGAGATCATATGTTGCAGTTGAAACATGTTGCTCTCCTCTCCAAATGTCTAACAAATCATATTGCAATTGCTTGCAAACATCATCATCTTCATCTAGGATCAGGGACAAGATGTTGAACATATCTGTCTTCACCTTGTCTAAATGGCCCCTCCTAATTTCGAAAATGAAGCAATCGAATAATTGGAGAATAAGGCCATCATAATCAAACATGATAACACATGACTACACCTTTTTCATCAATTCTAGAATTTTAAACCTCTTATCGAAAATAGGGATTTTGACGTCACCTAACCTATTAAAGCTTTCAATAATCAACTGCATGACCTCTCTCATTTTTCCATTATTAGAAGGAACTTCAAGAGCTACAATCCTCATAATTTCACTTATGCAAGTAACAACCACCAATCTTATCTCCTCATCTTGATGTCTCATTAATTCTGGCTTTCCTAACGATCACACCAATGGAGTCAAAGCTGTACACATTGCTTGAGAAGGTGATTGACTAACCTTGGATAGATAATCTTAAGCTTCTTCCAAATTGCTAAGAAGAGCTACTTTAGCCTAAGGTAAGAGTTTTAACTTCTTATCTACAAACTTTAGTTTCTCTTGAAAAACTTTGGTGGCCTCCTGCTCAGAACCTTTGTCCATGGAAATCTGATTTTTGTTCTCCTTAGGTTCAACTGTAGGCTGGTCAATAACTGCTGAAAACTCATCATAGAGACTTTTTGGATACTTTACTTGTAGATACACCAAGTCTCTCATTCTTCTTGCTTTGTGATGTAGATCGTCTTGAAATGGAATCTTCATATTGTGCTAATCTTTGTTGTGAAAGCATAATTTCCTGCTAGAGATTATTCAAAATTCTCTCAACACTTGGCTGCTCACATTTATTTGATTCCCTTTTTTGTTGGCTATAATCCATCGAGTACTCCATATAGCAGATGAAGGAAAGATCATTTCTAATTTCTTGTGGAAGTGCAAGGTACCCTTCATAAGCAACCATTACATCATCTTTGAACCCATGATTCACAACTGCAACAAACTAACTAACCCTCCAGGCTTGGCAAGATCCAAGCTCTAATACCACTGTAAAGTACATTGTCAAATTTGCTCCAAAATTTTCAGTTTATGTGGGTTGACATTTCATCAAACACTTGGCCAGCAAACTTCTTTCAGCATATAGAAAATATCTTCTTTAACTTCTTTTCATAAGATGTCAACATATGCATGAATAGACTCTAACTAAGTATGCAAATGACTGAAAATGCAAGAGGGATATGAGATGCAAGATAATTTCTGATTTTTCAAGACTTATAATGACTGAAATGTAAATAAAGCTGTCGTGACACTTATAATAAGTAATTATAGTCATGAGACATTTTCACAAACATATGGCATACAAACTCCAATCCCCAATATGTATTGAACTGCAATCTTGAATTACAATGCTTACCAAAGACACTCAACTGCTGATCACTCCAACATGGGACGATTTACAATATAGCAATGACATTGCAACTCAGTTTATGACAGCGACACCAAGATTGATAGAAGCAGACCAGAATATTTAAGAATGTAAATGCAAACTACAATGATGTTGTATAGACAGCGATACAATGATTTATACATGCAGACCTGAGTGCAATGCAAATAAGATAATGAATCGCCCAACTTGATGGACACCTAGCCAATGAAAATGCAACAATTGAAGGATGCTAGCAGCCACGAATTACCCTTCATAATGACATCTCAACCCAGCAAGCAATCGTCCTTCCTTAAACTGCTGATACCAAGTGAAAGCCTCCAAAATCAAATTTTTTTTAATGCCCAAAATGCTGCGCCCTTGTTGCTTAAGGAATCACGACTTTCGCAGCAAGTAATAATCAGCTACCAATGAAAAATCAATATGCACAAGATACTGAAAATGAACCTCCAAAATATTCAAGGCTTCCTCCAATAAATATCAAACTCCAAAAAGACCATGTTAGTAACAACTAACACCTTTAGAGTAGAAGTTGTTATGAACAGCCTATGTACACTACGCAATGAGTGCTCTTCAAATTAGGAGGGGAAGCTCCCTCGTTGTGCTTTGACAAAAATACTTGCAAAGGAAAATAAGCTAAACTATGTCCTGTCTTTTTGTTTCAGCTGTAGAGGCACAAGGCTTTCTTGAAAGAACCTATACGTTGCAGCTGAGTTTTCTCTGGTTTTGCAGATCTACTAACTACAACTTAAATTTAATCTATCCAATCTCCTCAGGAAAACAGAGCGAGAGGAAATGGAGCAAGGTTTGACTAACTAACGATAAACGGGTTTAAATTCTCTACTTGAGGGCAAGGTGGCGCAACTATCATCTCAATTTAAACCAGCTTATTGGGCACAAAACAGATTTAAGAATTTACCAAGACAATCTTATGGAACCCTGTGTGGCATAACACTTGATTGAAAAAGCAAAGTCTTCACAAAACAGCCTTTATCATTACAATCTCACGAAACCCTATGTGGCATAACCTTTGATTATATTGATAAAGATTCACGAAACAGATTTATCACTGTAATTTCTCGAAACCCTATGTGGCATAACGATTGATCACAATGGTAAATAGACACGAAACAGATTTATCACCTCAATCTCTTGAAACCCTACGTGGCATAACAATTGATCTCAATGATAAAGATGTTCAAACAGATTTATCTAAACTAAGGAAAGAATTCACCACTACAATCTCTTGAAACCCTATGTGGCATAACAATTAATTGCAATAGTGAAGACACATGAACAAATACCAAAAGAGTAATATTGAGGGCAAGGTAGGCGCAGCATATATTTCTCTCTCAAGCAAAAGTTAATTACAAATGAGCAAAAACTCTTATTTATATACATCAAGGTGTAGGAACCCTAAAATCCTGTAAGGAGTCATCCTCTGATTCTTGCAATGCCATTGCAAGTCGTAAAGCCAAACCCTAATTAAGTAAAACTATCTCTGACTGGCTTGGAAAACTACCATCGATTGAAACATCTAATCTAAAATGGACAATTGTCGAGCATGCGTCCTTATTGAAAGCATGTTAAGCTGGAAGACCACCATCGGTTAGAAAATAAAGAAACTCAAGTAAATAAAATGGAATCTCCGAATAGATATGCATGTGATGAAACAACATCAAGTTAATTTAAAGGGGTAACACCAAGTTCAACTTCGTGTGTGTAATGTCTATCCTGAGAGGCGGGAACTGAAGTTTACTGGTTGTGATCTCGAGCAATCAATCCCTCAACGAGATTGTTGACTGTATCACTATCCGGAGCTATGAGACTCTGTCGGAGAATACTATGTCGATGCAACATATCCTCACCAGCTGTGATCTGAGACTGAAGTTCGCCCCTACTCCTCGTTGCCTCATCGAACAATGCTGACATGACTGTAAGCTGAGTAATCTTACAGCCAATGGTCTCCCCACTGAAAATGGTATGAATGAGTGCCTAGAGCTCTGACTGAACATCGGTAAGCTCCACGTAGGCACCACCCTCGATCTGATAACGGCATGGTAAGCGGGACACTAAAGTCCTCACAAACCGGAGTGCACTAGTGACGTGCTCTCTACTCTCAGCCAACTCTGATGCTAAACTGTCCTCTATCTTTACCCTGAAAACCAATTGTGTCTTCCAAGAGTAGATAGCCTCTCTATCCTCTGCATCCGTGACTGTATCATAAGCCACACTCAGGTGAGCAATCATAATCGCGTCCCGGGGTTTGTTAATTGCCATATCTCTTTCCTCATCCTGAAGACGAAGACGGAGCTCTCGTGCATTGTACCGCAACTGATATAACTCTGTAAGCATAGTACGGCCTCTGGCAACGAACTCCTCCTCCCATTCCTCCAAACGCTTGCCATATGCAACCAAGTGATTGAGTTGACTTTGCTCTGCTGGAGGCTCAAGCATCGGTGGGAGTGTACTAATGGCATCGGGTCTATGCACAAGGCTAGAAATATACTGACGAAGCTGTCTGATTTCAGCCTTGAGGGCTGCCTTATCCTCTCCGTCCTTTAGTATTCTATCCCTGGCACTGTCCGTAGCAACTTGCCAGAATCAGCACAGTGCGAAGCGTCTTTGCGACCAAAGGTTGACATGATAACCACCTCAAAATCCTGAGATTCTAATTCAGCCAAGTTCTTCCCCTGTGGAGGTACGGCGGTCTCAATGACAATCTCCATATCAGTGTTTCTCTCTACGTGAAACATGTTCTTGACTCTCTTGTCTGGCGCATCTTGATAAATGTCATCAAAATCAGAATGATTAAGAACATAGGATGGCTGCCTCCCTCTTCCTTCTAAAACGACCCCGATCCAAGATTGATCTCACCGGCTAATGCTACTAGAAAAGTGCACTATGACGAGGGAAGTGCTTGATGAAAGGTAGATAATGTAGAAGACCCAACTGCGAGATTAAGAGTCTAAATCAATTGATGTGAATTGGGGTGGTGAAACTCACGGCGGGTGTAGGAACTTGTAATGTCCCGTTTTTATATGCACTTCTCAGTGATTGATGGCCTATCCCCAGGGTGCTGTCGGCTAGTCAGAGGCAGAATTAGGGTTTTCGACTGTTTGGCGGGTTCTCTTGAAGATTCAGGGTTTTGTTTGTTGGAGTTTGGGTGTTCGGATTCTGGATTCCTTTTGGGTTTTCAGAGAGCTTCGCAATGGTGGCGCATGCATTGCATTTCGAGCAACTTTCTGAATTTACTATTTTTAGTAAATTCTATTTTTGGCAGTGGTCCAGTCAGCACCAGCTCAGTCAACTTTCCTCTTCTGGCAGTTCATTGGGTAATTCTGAATTTTGGCGTAAGGGGTTCATTTTGGAGGAATAAGTACTTTAAAGACAATAATGTTTTATTTTATAAAATAACCCCTTGTCCTAGTATTATGACTTTAAGTTGTTTTAAAGAAGGGGACCTTGAGGGGTATTGTCTCATGAAGGAAATATTTTATATTTCTAAAGTCAAAAATATTACTTGGAGAAAAGGACGCCTTTTTATGAAGGAAGAGATTTTTAAATAAAGAAATATTAACTTCATGAAAGGGGGCGCCCAAATTGGAGGGAAAAGAAGATAGTTACAAAATTGAAAATTGGGGTTTCTTTCTAGAAGCTTCCGGAGGATCCTCTCAAAATTATAAAAGGGAGCTTTGGGTCTTCATTTGGACATCTTATGACTTCTATATTGTTATGCTGCCGAAATGGTAACAGGATTGCTTCGAGGAATGAATGCCTCCTAGCCTTGGCTCGACTTCGTGCTTGAGATATAGCACCTAGTGGAGAGGTTTGCTTGTTTGAGTGACATTTTGTAGTGAGGTTTGCATTTGTAGTTTGGGTTTACTTATGTAGTTCAGTTTATTGCATTTTATGTCATTTTCTGAGTTGCTGATAACAGGGCTGAATCTATAGTTTCACTCATAAATCAAAAAATACAAAAAGAGTTGTTCTGGGTATTGTCTCATTGGTTTTCTCTGTTGGAAGAGACCCTTCATGAATATTTGCAGATTTTAATACAAAGTTTATGATTTTATAAAGCAAATTCGTCATTCCTTGTAGGGCGCCCTTTCTGGAGTGCTTTGGGATCCGTGCCATTAATTAATAGCCACTTTTAGCTGCCCTTTTTCATTACTAAACTAGGCGCCATCATTTTAAGAGTATTTTGCATCAGTTTTCATGTAATTTGAGTGAGAAATGAGTGAGTTGTGAGCTTTTCATTGAGTTTATGTATTGCTGGTTCTGTAATTCATGTTGCTGGTCTGTCAGATCAGACTTGAGAAAATTGCATATTAGCGAAGGACGGGTGTTAGGAATTCATTATTGACCTAGTGGATGACATCTTTACTATTGCAGCAACTTGTAGAGCTTAAATCCTTGATCTTGCAGGCATTCTACTTCTCATTGTAAGCTGAACAGTAGTATTGTCAGCATTTCTCTCAGTTTTGCTTATCATGTTTGTAATTGCCCACTGAATAAGTGGAAGAGGCTGGCTTGCCGCCTATTTACTTTGATTTGCATTGTAATATCTTACATCTCCGCCCTATGGTAGCTCCATTCCCACTCCGGGTTTGAAAGCACATTCTGGGTGTTGAGTTTATTTCGAAGTTGCATTTGTATTTCTTTAAATCTCCACCATATGGTCGCCTCATTCCATTCTGGTTTGGGTAGCACATACTTGGTGTTGAGTTACTTTCAGTTGCAGTTCTGATTTATTGTACTGACGATCCTCTTGCCATATGACAGCCTCTCTCTTGTTGAGATTGAGTGCGCATTCTTGGCAATGAGTTATATTGTAACTGCTGGTTTGATTTATCTAACCCTAATGGGTGCCTTTTGTATGTTGTTGTAATTGCATTCAAAAATCGGAAAATTTTTGGTCTGGTTCTTTACAGTAAAGGCTTTATTAGAGACAATGAATGAGCTTCTTTCCTTCAAACACTAAACACAGATTCGAGTATGCCCTAAGTTCAATCCTTTTGAGCTTTAGACCCGCCAATATTCTGATGCAACTTCAGTTAACCATATTCGTGTTTCTATGAAGGTGCCGAAGAAATGATATGACAATTTGTCAGAAGCTGCGCAGCCACGAGTCAAGGAAACAAAATTCACTCAACGAACTTTAAGCCAATTAGGATGCGTTAGTCAAGCGTTTATGAACCCTAACTTCGACTGAGTTGACATTCCGAATTCTGATGAAGCCCATTGATCCTTGATAGAAACGAGCATAGATGGGACTCCAAACTAAGAGAAACATTCTCAATGAAGAATTTCATCAAATATCCACGGACTCAAGCTAGAGCTTTATTCAAGCCTCCGACAATCAACCAACAGATTGATCACTAAATGATGATGCACATCCACAGAGATTTGAAGAGAGGCGACACTTCCATGAGCGGCTGATTTTAGATTCCTTAACAACATAGGAATGACAACAACAGAAAGATCATGATCCTTCCCTCATCAAACCTTCAGAGAAATAGATAAATCTGAGTGCAATAATCTGATCACGATCCTCAAACCCGCTCTGATACCATGTTAAATTTAGGTGAACAAATTAAATGCACAGAGAAATAATTCGAAATCAGACAAAATAACACAATATATACCCTGGGAAAACCCTCCTCTTGAGGGAGAAAAACCCAGCAACAAAGATCTCTCTTATATTTGATGCAACAGTGGCAATTTTTACAAATTACAATGAGGTCTAACACAAGACCGATATGCAGTACCTGGCAATAATGAATGATAGAAAACAATCTCTAGATCACACCTGGCAACATCAGAACACAGATCTGATAATGTTCACTTTGCACTAAAAGGTCTTCAAACTATGCACTGGATTGTCTTCAATCTTGTATTCGCTCAGCACTGTGAATGTTCGCCCTTGTATTATGAATTCGCACTTGAGTATATTGCAGACTGATAAGAACCGCGTCAATCTGTACCTTGTATTCGCACTGTTTGATATCACGGAGCTGGTGTATTCGCACTTAGATCATAGACAAGTTCGCACTTTATCATCAGCTGTGTTCGCACTGGAATAATAGCTAAGTTTGCACTTTATCAATATCACGGATCTGGTAAGTTCGCTGATAAAACTCCGACAAAGTTCGCACTTTATTGTCAGATGTGTTCGCACTAGTGTAGCAGCTGAGATCGCACTCAAGTATAATAATCGAACTGATCTGGTTCTTAGATCCTCAAAGCAATGGACGGACAAGCTGTATATATCTACAAGTGAGAGATCAAACTAATCTTTCATGTCGGCCTTATAAGAGATTTCATCTCTTGTTGAATGAAGTCGGCCTAAGTGTTATATGCGCCTCTTCACAAGAGGTCGGCCTCAAGATAATGAACACGCATTAAATGACTTCAAGATGAATTCATATTTTCTCATGTCGGCTATGAAGATAAACAATAATAATAAATATAACTTGAATAGCCAACGGCTATCATTCAATTATATTTCCACGAAGGAGCTGAGCTGGAAGGAGCTACCGAAGCTGCTATATCATTAACAGACTCCAGTAGGAAAAGCTTTCTTGCAGTTCCCAAATCGATGTGCCCATCCAAATCAAGCATTGTGAGAGGCCGACACCCTTTACACACAGGGAAACCTAATGTCTAACTTACTACAGAAATCGGGCTGGCAATCACAAACAAAGATCAATACCAGAACAAAAGTCCAGTTTTCTATGTGCATTGTGAGAACTGAACCCCTCTGCAGACTGAACCAGGATCCAAACCCGCAGTGAACTGAACTGGAACTTGCGTCTAGGATGGACGAACCTAGTAACACACGATGAATTGGTAGAGGCCCTGATAAATCCTCTCACTTTGTTTTATCATGAATTTAAGAATGTGATTTTCAGAACATGTCAAACACTTTTTAAGAACATGATTTTAATTAAATCTGTGCAGTAGTTTACATGTACTCAATGGGTTCTTTTCAAAGTGATACTATTAATCTCAAGGATTAAACATCTTAAACCTGATGTTGTAAAGTAGACGAGTTTCAAATAAATGAAATCATCAAAGAGCGGGTGTGCCATCCTTCTAAAGATTTACTCTAGACAGACTTTTCACACTCAACGACTTGCCAAACATTACCACTATATAACACTTTCATAATTTACTATTTCACTTTCCCTGTTCATGCAAGAAACAGCTAAAATTATATGAATTTGAGTATGCTTTCCTAATACCAATCTAATTCCATGCCATAGAATAACCACCATATTTGTCAAATCGATAATGTTCAATCACATCCTCATATGAAATCACAGTTATCTATTGCCTACAGGAATGTAACAGTGGATATAGTGCTTTTGTTCCAATATTGGAATGACAAGGAAATTGTGTGAACAAAAGTAATTTCTACCATTGTGTAATTCTTATAAGGTATATGTTGGAATAAGTTTGTCATTAATGTCAACGTCGAGCTATGTTCTTGCCTGCTTGAGGTGCTTGAGGTGCTTGAGTTGTCTGGGTGTTTGTTTGAGCTAGGTGAGTGTTTGCTTCAGCTGGTTGGCTGTTTCCTTCAGCTCTTTGCTTACTTACTTGTTTGCTGGTTGAAAAGTCTTTGCCAAATCAACACTTTGAAAAGTCTTCTTGTGAAAAAATCTTTGATTACCTTTTGAGGTTCGGTTTGTTAAGGCAACTTAACTTTATGGGAATTTCATTTGTGTCAGCCTAGTGACACGTAGTTGGTCTCTTGTCTGCTTTGATTGTTCAATTGGCAAGTCGTGGCTTATTCTACTTACCTTCAATATTTTTGGAGGTATTCAAGCGACGTGTTGAGGAGTTGTTGGTGGTTGCCAAATGTTTACATGAAATATTACACTTTTTAGACTCCAATTTAAGCGACTATTGTTTATACTCTGCCATGTTCATTTTGAAAAGTATTTCTGGGCAGCATCAAATATGTCTATTTTTGTGAAGACGTTTTTATGGAGATTGGATTATTTAATGCCTTCTTCATTATTCAAGCGGCTGTATGTGGCAGGAGTTTCGTTTTTATTTGGAGACATCTATATTTGGCTCAGTTTTTGTTTCTCTTCATGTTTATCGGGTCTTCTACTCTATGGATGGTTTCAACATTTAAATTAAGGCGGCTTTAAAATTTACTCTTTGTGGTGGCTCCTTCAAATATCATTGGAGTCAGAAAGTTTTATTCAAAACTGGGCGGTTATCTTATTATTCTTGGTCGTATTTATGAAAGCCTCATCTTTGTGCATTGGTTTCAGGAGCTCGTGGTCTCTCCAAATAATTACTCCGCCTACTCTTTTATTGCAAGGTGATCTGGCAGCGCATTACAAAGGCTGAGTGTTTTGTGAAGACTAGCGATGGCTTCATACTTGGCTATCATTTCGAATAAAATTAGCACACCAAGCCAAATGTATTTGCAAAAGTCTTTAATGTTGGATCAATTTAATATGCCTTATAGGTGTCTTGGAGATTTGGAGGCGGCTACTTTTAATTCACAAAATATTTCCAAACTGAAATTTGAGTAGAGACGGCCTCAAAATTTAAATCAAGGTGACTTTATTTTGGTGGAAATGAAAATCGTATTTATTATTGAGCTAATGCGTCAAATTAATTTCAGAGGTGGATTCGGGCATGTTATTTTAGGAGCTTTTCATCGTTCACAATCTTCTTCGGGATGAATATGAGTTGAAATGAAGGCTGTAGAGCTAAAGGATGGTTTTTGACTATTGTTTATTGTGCGGTAGATGTAATAAAAGGAGTGTGTGGGTGTTGAAAACTTCTGGAATGCATTTTGAGTATTGGATGATTTAATTATTTCTGAAGACCAAAATGTAACGTATGCAGAGAATCTTTGAAGTCTATTACTAGTCAATGATGATAGTGTGGACGGGATTCATTTTCTTTCGGTCTCGTGTCTTCTTATTCTGGCGGACAACTCCAGGCGACTATGTTCTATTTTCTGAAGATTTTCGAAGTTAATCGTTTCTGGCAGGGACATGTATTTGCTTTCATGTAATGGCTTCAGCTATTTTCATCAGGCGGTTCTTTACTTCTTTAGGAATATACTTTTGACATCTTTTATATGGGCGGCTCCTTCATTTTGAAGATTTTTGAAATAAGCTTCAGATTTTTATAATGATGCAGTAACGGCTTCAGATACTTGTTAATTGTAGCGACTGACATGTAATGTGAATTTTATTATTCATTGCTTGGCGACATATTTGAATGTATGGTATGAAAAGAATAAGGCAGTAAGGCGAGTCGTGTATATTTGGGAGGAAGGCATCTTTACATTAGAGGTGTGAGGTTGATGCATTTAAAGACCGATTAAAAAGGGACATACATTTTGAAGAGTGTAAGGTTTGGAAGAAAAAATATGCATGAAGTCACTGTTATGTGATCTAATTTTATTGGTTGCAGATATCAGAGTGTTGTTTCTCAGTAATTTAGTCATTTGATTGAGTTTGAAGATTGTGCAGTGGTCTTGAAAGTTCATGTTTTTTTGTTAAGTCTTGTTTATGAGCTGAGAACAGGGGTTGGGCTTGCATTTTGAAGCTTATGACTTTACATTAGAAAATATCAAGCTGTGTTTACCCAGCTTTAAGAGAGGATGTGATTTGAAAGTTTATGAAGTAGCTTTGATATGGGTGTATGGTGCTGTTGCTGTTTGGATGAGTTTAAGTTGTTTGAAGAGATAAGAGTTTTCTGTATGAATGAAAATCTGAAGTTGTCTGGCTGGGATGTGAAGAGTTGACTGCTATATAGTAGAGAAGGCTGTGTGGTTGATTTTGATGATGGTATGTGATGAGGGGATATATGTTGCAATTTTCATCGAATCAAGTTGTGTAGACTGTATGGTTGAGCTGAGCATGGGTTGAGAGATTTTGAGTGTTCAGATTTGAAGTACTGAATATCTTTTGTTTTAAAAGATTTTTAGGCAGCGTGTACATGGATGTGTGCCTCACAGTTCATGTGAAGGCAGTGATTGAAACAATGTTTTGCAGCTTTGTATTAGAAGTTTGGAGTTGGTGCTTCAGCCACTGGAGTTGGTGCTTCGAAGGTGAGTTGGTGCTCACGCTGGAGTTGGTGCTTCGTGAGAGTTGGTGCTCTCAGTGGGTTGGTGCTCACTAATTGTAATTAGGGTTGGTGCCCTTTGGAGAAATAAAAGCAATATTTTGCCGTGATTTTTTACCCAAAAGAGTTTTCCACGTAATCTTGGTGTTCGTGTTATTTATGGTGTTTCCTGTTGCTCTTAATGTGCTTAATCTGATTTCTGATTTACATGTTAAATCTGGTTTAAAGTTTTAAAAGTTCTGAAATACTGATTCACCTCCACCCCCGCCCCCCGCCTCTCAATATTTCTCGTGTTCTCTTCAGTATACAACTGTACTTGATAGTTTCCATACAGCTATATATATATATATAGTAATTCATTATTGCAATATTTGAAAATATTAAAATAAGCTTATTAGTCTATTTGTTCATTACACTACTGTCCATTGTTGTTTTTAGACAAACATTCTCAAAATACCCGGTCAACATATTTCCCGTGGCAATAAATCATAATACCTAAAGAGATCAAATCTTATCCATTCATTTCTCCTTTTTACTATGCCTAGTGCCAAGCACAATAATGCCACAGTCAAAACAGTTGCCCAGCTAGCTTGTTGATACAATTGACACAACAATGAGGGGTCTAGGGATTTAATATATCTCAAAACTTCTACAATAACCCAACCAATATTACCAGCAAAGGCATCAAAACACATTTTATCCATACAGTCAGATATACATCTCTAGCTATAAACAATAATACAAATTAGATACATTTGAGGATTCACATACCTGGTTGGCTAGAAACAGTAGTGACTTTGTGTTGAAATCTCTTGCAGTCTCATCATTCACCACACTAGAACCAAATCCAGAGAAAAACCCTGTTTCTAACCTGTGTACCCTTACAATAATGCCAAAAGCTTGATAAAAGGTTGAAAACATGAAGTACCATAATAAGTTCATTATGAACTCGATGCCAACCCTCACAACACTCCCTATGTTGTTCAACAATTCCAACCTCATGAGGTGGTCAAGTTGATAACACTGGATTGTTCTAAAAAAACGTCCATCATGTTTTCCCTAGATTTAAGGTTTTCAAAACGATAATGGATCCTTATTCAAAGTACTCTCCACATTAATGCTTAGATTAATGGTTATTAAATGCTTATAGCGGAGTTGGCTGGCCAAGCCCATAGCCTACCAAACCAACTTTTCAATTTGTTTTTCTTCTCAAAATTTCAAGAAGATTTTGAAATATATGACCATTCCTTAGGTAGATAATAGTAGTAATCAATCCTTTTAATCAC
>VDFB02025040.1:0-16243 GCA_007258455.2 Sequoia sempervirens
ATTTATTAGTTCCTTAACAGGTGTACCATCTTTTTTTTTTAATGTACATATGCTCCAAACCCATAACTTTCATCAATTTTTTAAGGTCCTAGCCAATTAGGGATGAACTTTCCTTTTTCAATCAATGTGGCACTGATGTTACATTGATTGTCACATAACATAAAATAACCTTTATTGAATAATTAAGGGATGACATTATCATTGTAACTATGCTACTTTCTTCTAGAATAAGCTTGAAGGTGGTCAAGAGCATTATTGTGTTGTTTGTCAAGCATTTCAAGTTGATGTAATCATTGTTTCTTATAAGTATTATCATCAATAAGTCCTTGAAAAACAATTATTAATGTAGGAATCTCTAACTCCAAGGGCATTATTTCCTTTGTGTCATATATGAGGTTATAAGGGGCATTCCTTGTGGATAATAGAACATTAGTATCATAGGCCCAAAATGCATACATTAGCTATGTGTGCCAATCCTTATTATCTTTGCTTATTATTTTCTTTAAGTTTTTTTCAAGGGTCTTATTAGTTGATTCAACTTGACTATTAGATTGTGAGTAGTAGGGTGTTGAAAAATGATGTTGGATGTTAAACATCTCTAAGAAATTCTTCATGTCATTATTCTTAAATGGTGTCCCATTGTTTGAAACTAATGTGGAAAGAAGTCCACATCAAGCAAAAATGTGTTCCAATATGAAATAGCATATTACATGTGTATTTTTTGAATGAAGGGGAATTGCTTCTACCCATTTTTTTAAATAGTTTGTTGTAGTGATTATGAATGTATACCCAGTAGAGGAAGGTGGTGAGATTTTTCCAATAAGATATAATCCCCATACCTAAAAGGGCCAAATAGGAAATTGAGTGTGAAGTTTAGAGGTAGGAGCATGAATCAAATTGCTATGTTCTTGACATTTGTGACATTTCTTAACATATGAAAAGCAATCTTGTTCCATATGTCTCTAATAGTATAATATGTAGATTAGTTTTTGAACTAGTGTTCTTCCTCCAAAATGATCTCCACAAGCACCTACATGAGCTTGTTGAAGTGTGATGGGGATTTCATGTTGTTTAAGACATCTGAGTAAGAGACCATAAAAAGGATCTCCATTACAAAATGTTGTTAAGAATTATATATTCAGACGCAAGCTTTTGAGGGCAAGATCGAGTGTTCTTAGTTGTTGGCTTAGGAAAGGTATCATCTTTTAAATAATTAAATATTACTTGTGTACCATTCACTAGAGCTTTTCATGGTGGCTAATAATACCTCGTCCATTTTATCTTCTATTGATGGTTTCGTAATTGTATGCATAATAAATGTGAAGTATTTTGAAGGACTTTGAGGAGATATAATGGAAGTCGCACTCGGCATTACATCCGAATGTTGATTATCTTTTCATGGGATGTCAATGGTGTATGAATCAAATTTTTCTAACAAAGTCATTGTGAGATCCTTTTACTTTGATAAATTTTTCATGTTTCACTTGATATGTTTCATTTATTTTTTTAATGAATAATTGTGAGTCATCGAATGTCATAATGTCTTGAGCTCCCATAAACAAAGTGGTGCACAATCCAATAAACTATAATGCTTCATACTATGCATTAGTATTTTTGCATAGTAAGTTTCAGCGATAAGAAAAAAGGAATAGGCTCCCCCATGAGCAAGGTTATTATAACCCATGCACCAAAGCCAACACTACACTTAGATCCATCAAAATATAACTCCCATGTATTATTTTCAATTTTCAATGAATTATTGTTAGGTAATGAATCATTATTAGGTAATGCTAAAGGAAAAGGAGCATAAACTAATTGGTCATTCGAGGCTTGTCCTTTAATTTAATTTTGTGAAACAAAATTAAGGTCAAACTCAGTTAACAACATAACCCATTTAGCTAAGTGTCCTAATAAATATTTTTTTGTGAAAAGATGTTTTAAAGTATAGAATTTTGTCATCGCATGTGTTTCAACATTTAATAGGTAAAGTCTGAATTTACTAGTAGTGAATACAAGAGCCAAACATTGTTTCTTTATCATTGTGTATCATTTATCATAATCAATCAAAGTTTGGTTAATGTAATAAACAAGATGTTCTTTACCACTTTTTTCTTGTTGAGCCAACAATGCTATGAGAGCATGGGTTGATGCTACTATATAAAGGATAAAAAAAATTCCTGCATAGCGGGTTGTATAATAGGTGGAGTGGAAAGATAATCTTTCAAACTTTCAAAATCCTATTTACAATCCGCATTCCAATTAAACTGAACTTATTTCTTAAGGAGATGTGTGAAAGGTAATTTTTAGTCCACTACAGATGTTATAAAATAATGGATAACCTAAATTCTTCCTTGTAGATTACACAATTGAGAAATGTTTCTAGGAGGTGGCATGTTAACTATAGCATCAATCTTTTTCATGTCCACCTCAATACCTCTTTGAGATACAATAAAACCTAAAAAAATTCCACTATCTACACCAAAGACACACTTTTTTGGATTTAATCTCAAGTTATATTTTCTCATCTATTCAAATATTGTTTGAAGGATATTCACATTATCTTGTCGAGTTAAATATTTGGCTAGAATAGCATCAACATAATCTTCCAAAATCTTATGTATTTAATCATGAAATATCAATGTCATAGCTCGTTGATATGTTGTGCTTAAATTCTTTAATCTAAAGGCCATCATTACCAAACAAAATGTTCCCCAACATGCTGTAAATGTTGTTTTTTATTGATCTTGAGGGTTGATAAAGATTTGATTATATCTAGAGAATCCATCCATGAATGATAACAAAGCATGTCGTGTAGTCAAATCCACTATCATTTCTATATTAGGAAGGGGAAAGTCATCTTTTTAAGATTCTTTATTTAAATCATGAAATTCCATACACATCCTAATACAATTGTTAGGTTTTGCGACTGCAACAATGTTTGAGAACTAAGGAGAATAGTCTATAGGTCATATAAAACCAACTTTGAGGAGTGTTTCAATCTCGGCCTTAACTAGTAAGGCTATCTTAAGATTCATATTTTCTATCTTTTTTCTAATCAATTTAGCATTTTCAATGAGGAATATGTTGTGTGTCACTATCTTAGCATCAATTCCTGGCATATCTAAATAATTCCAAGATAAAAGTTTAGGAAAGTCATGAAACAAAGTTGCATGGTCTTTTTATTCATCTTTGTCAAGGAACTTTCCTATCTTAACGACTTTCTCTTTATTGTTAATGTCCATCAGTATTTCAATTGTATCTACCAAAGGATGTGCACCTTGTTTCGGTAATTCATAGTTATATTCTTCTTTTTCCTTATCAATCTCATTACTTTCCTTTCTTCCATCCACACAATCAAGAGGGGTTCAAATTTACAAATGTTTTTGATAAAGGGAAAAACGGGTTTTACAGGGACTCGAAACCACCAAGTTTACAACAAAAGAGAAAGGACTAAAAATTCCAATAGAAAATACAGGCTGCACAAAAGGAAAAACTAGAAAAAGCAACAGCACCCGCAAAAGACCAGGAGGGTCAGACAAAAAACTAGCCAAAAAGCCAACAAAAAGACCAGCCACAACTAACCCAGAGTCTTCAGAATAGACTCGGTCTTAGCCTCCAGGTTTTGCATGTCCTGAACACCCTTCTTGAAGGTTTGAATCATCTGCGATGTAGGAGGAGCCTTCCTCTTCAAATTAGCCCTGGTTCAATTTGAAATACCAACATCCTCATCTTGGTTTTTATCATTAACCTCTTCCAGATCAACCACCAAAGACCCCTGTTGAGCTTTGTCCAATTTTTCAGTCATGGAATTGATGATGATGGCATTGTGTCTTGCCATCCTATTGTTCTACTTGGCTATAATTTTAATAGTATTTTTCATTTTATCCAACTCAATTTCAACCCTTCTGTCCATGCCTGCTTGGTTCTAGGTTTCTTTACTGGCACCATGATCTTTTCGCTCAGCCTCTTTCTCACTAAGTGTAGTAACCTTGGCTCCCATTTCTTCCAGTATACTTTGAAGGGCCCAATTTTTTATTTTTAGCTCATTGATTTCATGAAAGATCCATTTCAAAATTCTAAAATGGTCAGCAACATTACTCCTAGCTAAACCCAAGACATCCACAATGGGTTCCCTTTCAAGGTTGAAGCAAGTTTTAGCAGGGTCAGGGGTTATAGGGGAACCAATTCTAGCATCTCTTTCCAACGAAGGGGCAACAAAGGATGAAGTATTGTTAGCACCAGAATCCTCAAAATCAAGAGAGTCTTCAGAGTATGACACAAGGTTTTTAACTGGTAGACTCTTACCAACACTTCTGGTTTTAAGGGTAGAACTTCCCAGCTTAGGCGCAGTGCAAGCTTTCACAGAATGGGGGTTAAGGCTTTTCTTACCAATTTGGACAGAGGACGGGCTAAGGACCATCCTAACTGGGCTCATATTGGGAAAATTCCCCAAGCAGCTGGGTTCAGTATCATCCTCCTTAGAATCAGGAGGGGCATCCAAATTAGCAGGGGCATGCATATTTTGGTAATGTTCAACAATTAACCTAATCAAACTAGTATGCAAAATAGGATATATTTTTGGGTTTTTCTTGTGATCATCCAAACTTTTTCTCAAAGAATAGAGAAGATAGTAGGGAATAGAAACCCTGACCTTGTAGCAAAAATGGTTGAGCAGGGAAAAGTGATAGCATTAGACCCTGGTGAAGCGACCATCCACAGTAATGTACTCCATGATAACACGAAGAAATTTTCTCCAGAGTGCTTTTATGGCATCAACTTCGAAGTAGCTGTTAGAAATTTTCACCAGTTTCATTCTTTCCTTCTCTTTCTTCGAAAATGTTATAACCACTTCATCAGAGAAAACCCTATCCCTAAAAAATTTGTGTCCATCAGTGGAAATTCCAGTCACTTCAGCTATAAGGTTTTCATTGAGCTCAACTTTCCTACCAAAAAGGGTAAGTTCCCCATTATTCCAATTCTTCTCAAAAAGCTTAGTAGCCTCCTAATTAGACCCATGGAGTTTTTCCGGAAAAGGGAGTAAAACCCCACTTTTTTACTTTGTACCATGGTTTGGTATTTCTTGTATGCATCTCAAAGCTATCTGACTCAACTCTTTCCCTATCTCCACAAATTTTGGTAAACACAATGGGGCGGACAGGGACAAAATATTTACTTGAAATGGTCCCACCAAATCTAAGAGCCCACAAAGCATGCCAGGCAACCTTACAGATTAAGCGACTAAGCTCGGTCCCATACAATCTAATGATTGTGATGTAATTACCCCGTCCTATCATCATTAGTGAGGTGACACAATTCTTGCCCATGTGAAGCATCATACTTCAATAAGGCCCGAACATTAACACTTAATTCACTAATATTTAGCCAGGTGCACTATCCTTTGCTCGTAACCCCTCCATTCACAAAAAAATTTGCCACAACATTGGCTTCTCTATAGGCGTGTGAAATCTTTATATTATCAAACTTGGGTAAGGTCAAGATAGCATCATCAATCCAAGAATTAATAGTCCACGAGGGGGGGGGGACCTACCTAAAATAAAATCAATAATCTTTTTGGAATCCCCTTCAAGCCAAAGGTTTTTAAAATTTAGACTATGGGCCAAATTTATAATATGAAAAGCTCCAGATGCCCCAGCCAAGTGATTGGTTTGAGATCCAAGGGGAGTAGTAGTCGCACCTAGAAAGTTTCCAAAGGAATCCATTATGACTTCGCGGCAACCTGCCGCCCTAGGATTACCTTTAGCCACTCCATCGAAGTTGGCTTTGATCCAACCATTAGGAAAAAAAGACCAACAAACACCCTCTCTATTCTTCTTAGCTTGTTTAGGGGCACATGGAAAATCAAGACTTATATTCTATTCCTTAGCAACCTTAAGATCATAGGATGAGTGAGCCACTTTCTCGAAGTTGCTAACCTTCTGGGAGATAGCATTGACATTTTCTTTTAGAAATCTAATTATTTTATCAAAAACAATGTCCACTAGTGCTTCTTTATCTCTATAAATTATGTTGTTTCGTTCTTTCCAAAGACCCCAAACAACATGAGGGAAAGAGAAATCCCACAAGTACCGAAGTACAGGATTATGAGTTGGGGCTTTCCATTGAAAGAAGAAATCTTTAATAGATAATGGAAAAACCCAAGATAGTTGCCAGTAACAGATTATTTTTTCCCAAATTGAGGCAGCAAAATGATAGTGAAGAAACAGATGACGCACTGACTCTGCCTCCATCTTGCACAGAAAGCATCTATTAGGTATTTGAAAGCCACGCTTGCAGAGGTTATCAACCGTGAGCACCTTATTTTGGAGAAGGATCCAGAAAAAGATGTTGATTTTAGGGACCATATGTTTGAACCAAGCCTTTGACCAGAAGGGAGGAGGAGCTTGGAATGAAGTAAGCCTGGAAAAAGAAGACGAAATAGAATAATTTCTCTGGGTTTCATCCTCAAACATCTGATCTTAAATACGATTAGGGCCCGATTCGATGACCGACAAGAAGACTAAATAGGAACAAGGCATTGACAAGGCACAAATAAATACCATCTACATGATAGTCTTTCACATATGAGCCTTTGGGAAGAAGATGGGATTCCTTCATAATTATAAGGGATCTATTACTCTCCAAATATTTGCTTGCTAGGATATTAGTCCATTCCCCTGAGGACGAAAATATTCTCCAAATTTGTTTAGCTAGAAGAATCTTGTTAACCATTCTAATTTTTCTAAGACCTAAACCTCCGGCCTTTTTCGGTGTGCACACTAGATCCCATCCTATTAAAGGTAGTCTTTTTTCTTCAACACCCAACCAAAGGAATATTTTTTTAATCTTTTCAATAGCATCCGTGAACTTAGCAAGGATTTTGATGAGGCTCAGAGCATAAATCAGAAAATTCTGAAGAGTAGCTTTGAGGAGTTGAAGTTTACCCGCTTGGCTTAACAAAGCTCCTTTCCAGCAAGCAAACTTCTTACTGAACCTCAAATGTACAAATTTTAGTAAGATAGGATGATAATAATCAAGAGGGTGGCCAAGCCCCCAGGATCAAGATCCTATGGAAAAACCAACATAAGTACAAAGGAACATGCTTACAGATGATATATGAATCCATAACTAAATAAAAAAATACACCATCAAAGACAAGAAAAAAGAAAACAAAAAAGGAAAAACTGCAACAAATCAAGCTTCAATTGGTCATCCAACATGGTGGACCAGGTCTAGGTTGTTTTTCTGAAAAGAGGTTTATAAGTGGAACACATTGTCCACTATGCAAACAAAACTCACGCTCACAAGGCCTAGTGGGAGCTAGGTGTCCACTAGTTGATCCCCAAGGGACCATATTAAAGCCATACCTCCTTGAATTTAATAAGGCACAAAAATGCATGCTCACATGAGCTAGTGAAGCTAGGTGTTCACTAGGTGCGCACTAAGGCAGGCCATATCAAAGCCATACCTCCATGACTTTAATAAGGACAAAAATGCATGCTCGTATGGGCTAGTGAAGCTAGGTGCTCACTACGTGAGCTGCAAGGAAGTCCATATCAAATCCATAACTCCATGACTTTAATAAGGAAAAAAATGCATGCTCACATGGGATAGTGAAGCTAGGTGTTCACTAGGTGAGCCCCAAGGCCATCCATATCAAATCCATACCTCCATGACTTTAATAAGGACAAAAAACGAAAAATGCAACAATAAAGAGGAATGCTAAAAGGGACTTTGATTAGTTCATGTGAGGTCTTACTCTTAGGGAACATCATGATTAACATCTCCAAGAGAGGATAAATACAAGGTCTCATCCTAGGGAACATCATACCCAATGCTTTGAAGAGAGGAAAAGCGCAAAAATATCTCATCTTGTTTCTAAGAGAGGACAAGTGCAAGGTCTCATCCTAGGGAACATTGTATCTTATTTTTCCAAGAGAGGACAAGGAAATATCATGCTCTCAAAGGAAGTCAAACCCAAAGACATCGCCAAGAGGAAAAACACATTACATAAAGAAAGAAAATCACATCCAGGAATATGAAAAGGAAAAAAGAATGCTAATGAAATCGGTCCAAAATAATGCCAATGTATGCCTCCACTTTAAAGAAATTGCTCACAACATGTTGTGAGAAATTACTTTAAAGTAGCAAAATAAAAGGGCAATCAAGAACGAAGAAATTAGAGCCAACTTGGAAATCTATATGCCAAGTCATATGTTGCCAAGTAAAGCTACATGTCATGCAAGAGAAAAGGAAAAGAAAGGTGTTTCCCCCAAAAATGAAAAAACCAAACACAGAAGGGATCTATAGATTTGGGGTCAGTATGTTCTTTGCTATAATGATATTAGATAGCATGAAACCATCATCGTTCCCCAAATACACAGAACTGGAAGAATGACACAAAGAGAGTGAAAACAAAGAAAATAAAGAGCCTTTTTGGTCAACATGGAAGAGGCATAGGTTGTCTCGAGATCTTGCATCATCCCCAAAAGGAAAATTTCTACTCACTTAATATTATTGTACATCGAGTTATGAATAGTAGTCGACTTGGCAGTATCTCAGCCCCTCTACTGATGTATGTAGTATCTTTGTTATTTAGTTGTTTTAGGTTTTCAGACATATGGGTATGTCTAAGTCAGCCTAGGTGATATCCTAGGCATAAATAGAGATATATAGGAGGTTGTGTGAGTCTTGACACCATCATCAGGTTTGCGAGTGTGTTACTCATTGGAATGTTGGAGTTTCCCCTTGAAGTGGCTGGTATTCCTTGGTTACATTATCAAGTATTTTAGCATATTTCTGTCATATTCTTCATGTGCAAATTATTTCATAACAAATTGACATGATGTTGCTCTCAGAGGCAAGGTTTTCCATCCAATTTTAGGAAGGCGATTTTGGGAGAATATATTTCATATTTGGAAAAAAATCTGATTTTAAAAAGGTTTTTGAAAGAGAACATGATAAATAATCTGATCAAATTTTTAAGTGAAGGAAAAGTCATGAATTATTAGAATTAGAGTTTCACAGTGCTTTGGAATCTTCATCTCTTCTTATTGTCCAAATTGGAGTCCTAACATTGGGTTTTGAGAAAAATACTAAAGAGATATTACAATAAAAATATTTGGAGAGAGTCACATGAGAGATACTGATGAATTGACAGAAAAATTAAATTTTTCAAATATATCACTTCCATCTTTCTGATAGCCCATTTCAGGAATTTTCTAGAGTAAGCCTAGTAAGTTACAGTAAAAATTTCATAGAATTTAAGTTACATTTGTGTGATTTATTTCAAAATTAATGGTTCCCATTATGAAAGGGCCTACAACAAGGGACAAAAAGAATGTTGTCACTCCAAGGAAGACTCCTAATAAGGATGGGGTAACAATAGAGGATATTAATCCTAATGAGGAAATCAATAAGGTTAAGGAAGACATTTCCTCAATTAAGATGGATATGTGTGACCCTAAGAAGGGATATATAACTAGGACATACAAACATGTTAAGCACCTATATAGTTTAGACAGAAAGGAGTTCTCAAATGATCAAAGGGTGAAAATTAGGTCAATGTCAACATTGACACAAGTTTTAATGCTCCTATGGGATCTAGAAATTTATTTCCAAAGGTGGATATGCGCAAGTTCGATGGCAAGGATCCTCTAACATGGATAAATCAAATAGAGAATTTTTTTGAAGTACACAAATCCCAAATGGACAAAAGGTGTGATGAAGCTACACTATATCTAGAACTAGATCGAATTCATTTTGGTATCATTGGATTTGCATATCAAAGGAAAAAGGGACTCACTTTTACCATGTTAGAATTTTTGCAGGAACTCTAAGCATAATATATAGCAATGGCCGTGTGAGGACAACTTCAGCGACAAGCTAAACTTGTAAGCGAGAGTTAAGTTGGGATTATATTCAACAATTCCAAAATTTATCATAAGGTGGATACAATTCTGAGGCTTGAATGATTTATTCTTGGGGAGTCTCAAGGATCACATTCAACATGAGGTACGCATGTTTAGCCCTAGCTCTATAAATGAGTCTTTTATCTTAGCACACAAGGTAGAGGAGAAGTGTTTGATTCCTAAGAAGCAAGGGGCTAATGTGACAAGAGAGAAAGGATATTCAACACAACCTACTCGGTTGGGCTCACATAATTGAGGGAAAAACCAAAGGGTTTTGTTTCAATTGTGATAGAAAAGCCTGATCGAGACATAAATATAGTGAAATGCAGTGTTCTATATTGAAAGGACTAAGTGAGAAGAAAGAGGAGAACCCCATACTAGAGGGATGAAAGGGAAGTCAAATGAGAGGAATCACACAGTTTTCAACCAATCATTTCTTGTCTTGCACTCTCAGGTTTCAGTGCTCCACAAACTCTCAAGGTGGTGGGGTTCTTAAAGAAGTAGAAGGTAACAGTGTTGATCGACTCAGGTAGTACTCATAATTTCATCAACAAAAAGTTGGCTACTCGTCTAAATTGCTTTATATATCTAGCTCCAGAGTTTCAGGTTTCGATTGCATATAGTTAATTGTTTAGGGAATTTTCATAGCATTAAATTATCCGTGGGAGATTATCAAATTGATACCCCAATATATGTGATATCCATGGGTGTAGTAGATATTTTTTGGGGAGTACAATGGCTTACTACATGTTGGGAATGATTGAGATGAACTTCCCAGAACTATTCATGAGATTTCAATTATAAGGAAGGGTAGTAGAGCTAAGGGGGTTGAAGGAAAAATCCCCACAAATGGTAAGCTCTCATCAAATTACAAAGTTGCTTAAGAAAGGAGTGGATGGATTTGTGGCCCAACTATATATTTCATTCTAGAAGTCTCTGTGTAATTCTCCTACTCATCCAGTTGCAAGCTATAATTGATCATCCTCGGTTGTTCTTGGAGATATTCCTAAAGGAATTCCTCCTAGGAGGGATCATGATCTTTGTCTCAAGTTGAGATCCCAGTGCCAACCACCGAACTCAGGCCTTACAAGTATCCACACATACAAAGAGTGAGATAGAAAAGATTGTTGAAGAGATGCTAGAGGCAGGAATCATCAGGCATAGCCAAAGTGCTTACTCCTCACCTATGGTGATGGTACGTAAGAAGGATGATAATTTGTGCATGTGTCAAAAAGTTATAGAGTGCTCAACATATACCAATTAAAGATAGTTCCTATTCTAGTCATTGATGATTTGCTATAGATGAATTGAGTAACTATATATTTTACACCAATTGAGATCTTAGATCTAGTTATCACCAAATTTGGATTAGGAGGAAGATATTTGTAAGACAACATTTGGACTCGAGGGTCATTATGAATTTTTAGTGATTCCAGTCAGTCTTACCAATACACCATGCATTCCAAAGTTTGATGAATTTCATTTTTAAGAGTTCTTGAGAAGAAGTTTGTGTTAGTATTACTGTGATGATATATTGATTTATAGCAATACTTGGGAAGAACATTTGCAACATGTGGATCAAGCATTACAAATACTTAAAGATCATCAACTCTATGCTAAGCCATCCAAGTGTTCTTTTGGTCTTAAGGAGGTGGAGTATTTGGGACACATAATTTCACATGAAGGAGTAAAGGTGGACCCTAACAAAATTAAGGCTATCATGGAATGGCCTATTCCAAAAATCATTATGATACTGAGGGATTTCTTGGGATTGACAGTGTACTATAGAAGATTTGTGAAGAATTATGGTTGTATAGCAGCACCTCTCACCACTCTATTGAAGAAGGATTCTTTTCATTGGAATGAGTCTGCTAATACAACATTTGAGAGATTGAAGGAGGCTATGTGTACAACTCCAGTGCTTTCCACTTCTCACTTCACCAAGGAATTCATTGTGGAATGTGATGCTTCTTGAAATGGGATAGGAGCAGTGCTCATGCATGAAGGTTAACCAATTGCTTTTGAGATTCATCAATTAAAGGGTAAGAATCAGCTAAAGCCTATTTATGAGAAGGAAATGCTTGCAATCCTTCATGTAGTTAAACAATGAAGGCCTTATCTAGTGGGTGAGCCTTTAAGGTTAAAAGATGAATCATGATAGCCTAAAATATTTTTTGTAGCAAGACTATCTTCTGAGAGCAGCAAAAATGGGTCACTAAGATGTTAGGATATGACTTTGAGTTATATGCAAGAAAGGAAAGAAAATATTGTAGCAGATGCACTTTCAAGGAAGGATGAAGAGGAATCTTTGTGTAGTAGCGCTCATGCAAGAAAGAGTGGGTGGAGGAAGCCAAAGCAGAGTGGCAAAATGATGTTGCAACAAGTAATCTCATCGAACAATTAAAAAGTGATCCTAGTAGTTCAGATAAGTTTTGTTGGAAGGGAGATACTCTTTGGTATAAAGAGTGTTTGTATCTCTGCAAGAATTCCAACCTTAAAATCAAGATTCTCACAGAGTTGCATGAGTCTCCAGTGGGTGGTCATTCAGGATTTTTGAAGACATATCATCGAGTCAAGCAAGATTTATTTTGGGAAGGGCTAAAGGGTGATGTTCAAAAATTTGTGGCTGAATGTTTGGTGTGTCAAAGGCATAAAGGGGAGACAATTAAGACACCAGGTCTCTTGCAACCCTTATCTATTCCTAGCCCGGTTGGGAAGAGAGGTATCCATGGACTTCATCATAGGGCTTCCCAAATCTAAAGGTCATAATTTAGTCATGGTAGTATTTGATCACTTGCCTCATAAATATGCATTTTCATTTGCATTATCACATCCTTTCTGACAAGTGAATGGAAAATATTTTTTGAGTATCTAAGAAACTACATGAACGCTAAAGGTTATTGTTAGTGATCATGATCCTATACTTCACTAGTCTCTTTTGGAAGATTTATTCTCATGTTTGGGTACTCAGGCTCATAGCTCTTCATACCACCCTTAATCCGGATAGGAAAAGTGGGGTTATTTAATAATAATTTTGGAAGGATATCTATGTTGTTTAACTTCGAAACAAATCTCAATGGGTAGATTGGCTGCACTTTTAAAATGGTGGTATAACACTTTAAGCTCATCAAAAATGTCTCCATTTTTGGAACTTTATGGATATCATCCTCCTTCTATCACATCATCAATAAAGGTGTCACCAAGAGTTCAGGTAGTAGAAGACCACTTCCTTCATCAACAAGTACTTTCAAGACTCAAGGAGAATTTAGCCATGGCACAAAATCGAATGAAACAACAGGAAAACTAACATCATAGTGAAATAATTTTTGAAGTTGGGGATTGGGTCTTCTTGAGATTGCAGCCTTATAAGAAAATCTCACTAAAGCAACAAAAAAATAATAATAAGTTGTCTCCAAGGTATTATGGTCCATACCAAATCATGCAAAAGATCGGTAGTGTTTACTACAAGCTAGAGTTGCCACAAACAACAAAGATACATCTAGTTTTTCATGTTTTCCATTTGAAGAAGGTAATTGGGCATAATATTCCAACTCAAACAACACTACCAAAGCTCTATGAAGAAGGAAGAATCATTTTGGAACTAGAGTGAATTCGTCAAACACGCACAAAGAAGTTGAGGAATAGGGCACTCTTACTAAATTATCTCATCCAATGGAAGAATTTACTAGTTGAAGATGTCACATGGGAGGACAAGGAGTTCATTCAAAAGAATCCAAACTTGATTAGCATTGAGGAAAATGCTTCTTTGAAGAAGGGGGCATGCTACGCCCTTAATATTAGTGTACATCAGGTTATGAATAGTCGGCTTGTGGCTATCCTAACTCTTTATTAAGTCATATTATCATTAGTATATTGTTATTTAGATTTTTAGGTTGGCCTAAGGCTTATATAGGTGTGTCTAAGTTGACCTAGGTGATATCCTATGCATAAATAGATATATATAGGAGGTTGTGAGTCTTATTTCATCATCAAGTTGTGAAGTGTGTTCTCATTAGAGATATTTGGAGGTTTTTCCCCTCGAAGTGGCTTGTTATTCTTAGTTATTATCGAGTATTTTCAGCATATTTCATATCATATTCTTCTATTGTGCAAGTTATTTCATAACAAAAATAGAGACAAATGAAAGGAAAATGAAAGGCAAAGAAAAGATAATGAATTTTTTTTTGGGTCAACATGAAGGAGACATGAATGCCTCGACACCTTGCATCATCCCAAAAAAGGAAAAGAAAAGATAATGAAAAATATTTTGGGTTAACATGAAGGAGACATGAATGTCTCAATACCTTGCATCATCCCAAAAAGGGAAAGATAAGAAACAAAAATGAAAGGAAAAGATAAAAGAGTAATCAAAAGGCGAAAGTATATGACATATAGAAGAATGAAGGTATAAATAGAGGAATGCACATAGAGAGAGAAGCATCAAACATAATATCATAGGGGATCATAATACGCACACCTAAGCAAACTAAAAGAAAATGAAAAGCACTAGTAAGGCATAGGCAAGTCAACCTAAAGCAATTTATCTTCCTCGCCAATCTCAGTCTATATAAGTGGAAGGTAGAGAACGAACCAAAGTGACAACAAAAAATGCCTTACAAGGGCAAGGCCAAAAACTTCTTGTCTCCACTGAGTGCAAGACAAGAATGGGCCGAGGTAGGTGATGGGAAGGGTCATGTAACAGTGAGAATATAGTATTCTACAATTATTACATGACAAAGAAGGGTGGAGAATATGATATGTGATCACTAGATAGCAAGTATTGCCATAAAATTGATACTTGTTCAATATTCCTCTTAATGCACAAAATTTATTAGTACTATGTCCAAGACTTTGATGATATGCACAATGTGGAACTTTTTCATCTTTAGGGTATAACACAAGTAAGTTCATAGGTTGTAATAATATTAACCCTTGGTTGAGAAGGATTTGTAATATTCTTTCACTTTCAAGTGGTGGATAGAGAGATTACAACTTTTGTAATTTATATGGTCTTTTTTGTTTGCTAGATTCACCAACTTCTATAGATGGGGTTAGGGAAGGAGGTCCTAATATTATCCTATCTTTATCCTTGTTATTTTTATGATCTATTGGTTGTTCTTTAGGAAGAAGGATATTCAAGTTAGGGGGAGAGTCTAAGATCACCATACCATTGATGAGCTCAATTAATGGCTCAATTTTGATAGGGTCCATTACATATTTGTTGTTCCTATCATAGAGTTTGACACTTGGTTGTTGATATTTTCCTTAAAACCATGGACCTTGGCTTAATTTTATCTCTATGACTTTAATGAAATTATCATGCTATGAGAATTATCTATGTCAAATTTACAAGTGGTTGAATGAATGTTACTGAGGTAATTCTAGGTATACATTTGCTTGTACGTCCTAATGCTATTGTGTAGGTTTCCACTATAATGTAGATGTCAACAAAGCCTGCTTCATTGGAGAAATTCTTGCCAGCTGTCCAGTTACCAAGAAGTCAAGAATCTATTCATTAAGAAGTCAAAGTGGAAAACTCTAATGGAGGGAAATTCCTAATTCAAATAAAAGACTGTAACCACCTTCTTAATGGGCATATTTATTGTTGAGGAAATCTAAGGAGTTTGTTGTGTTAGATTCCTATTGAAGCAAGTTTTCTTTGACCAATTTAGTGCATGCATAACTTCCTCCATCTTTTTCTGTGTTTTAAATAAGCTACATCCTCCTATTTTGATGGATTCGACTGCCTAGGTAGTTAGGGTTAGTTAGTAGTTTCTCTCTATAAATAATGGTTAGATGCTCCTTTTGATAATGTTGTATATTCTAAGTTTGTACTCGCATTTTTCAATTTTACAGTTCAATTGATGAGATGTTGCACTTCTACTTTCAAGAAATACTATGACATTCTAAATTGCTACATTTGAGTTAGTGTAAGGGAGACTCACCCAAGGTGGACCACTTGGTGATAATTTCATCTACTAGTTTAAAAGTTTTTTTCTATTTAGTACTTAGTTTCAATTTAAGAAAAGTTCTTTGTTCCTTTAACCATTGAAATTCCATTTTGTGACTGTTCCTATGGCCAAGGCAGACATAGTAGTTTCCTGTCTATTTGCTAAGATTTTCATTTCTACCCTTCATTTCCAGTCCAGTTGTTAATTCCTAATGTAGATGTTGATTTTTGTTTAGTGTTTAAGTTGATTTACTTCCAACACTTTATTTCTAGCATTATTTCTTTCCTAGTTATGAATGATTGTAGTAGAGTCCTAGTGCACATATAGTGATGTCCCATTTTAGGTTTATGTCCCTGGGTTGACAAGTGAAATGCACCTTCATGA
>VDFB02025041.1:0-10161 GCA_007258455.2 Sequoia sempervirens
TTGTTTTCTAATGAATTCCAATATAAAGTCGATATTGTCTTGGTAGACCAAGAGTTTATAACCACTGTTTAAAAAAAGATTGAGCTATTGTGTCCAATTGAACATGTGTAGATGGTATTAACTGATCCTAATGAACGCATCATTCCATCATTTGCTCTTTCATTTGATCAGTACTATCGTAGGAGGGGGGGAAAGACAATGTTTGGGCCAGATTGTAAATCTGACATCATCCGTGAATCCGCACACAAGATCTTCAACATTGACCCTCTACACCTACATTGACCCTTTTTGATTGACTCTTCTTAAATGTGGTTATTTGATGTTGTTGACCAAAGAGCTCTACTATATTGACTAAGTTGACCAAAGATCTTTGCTACATAAAAACACTAACTACTATACCACTTAAGTTGACTATATTGTCTGCGTACTATGCTGCATTAGTGCAATATTCTACTTTTCACTGAGTCACGATCAATATTGATCAAGAAACTAGTAAGGTATGCAGGCTTCTTTGAGTTTTTAATTCTCTATTATGTTGTATTCTATTTATTAGCAATTATGAGTATCATTGTTCTTATAATGTATAATTTTGAACAATATTATTATATTTAATATATAATATATATATATTCTCGTGCCTGTACCCAAGGGAAAAAAAAATTGTCGTCCGCCATACCAAGTTCTAGTACCCGTACCCGAACTGGTACCTTAGGCTTTTCCCCTTCCTGAGGTTTTCTAGGATAAAAATTGTGTTGCATTGCAAAACTTCTTTACTTTCAACTCTATCTTTTCAGTTTCAAACAATTTTCAGACCTTTAATTATCTATCATTTGAGAGATTCAAGTAGCATAGAAATACAGGTGTGCGATTTGTGCATTTCTACTATAAAATAGAGCATTGGTATATGGGCATTATGAAGTATGGAAATGATGCCTTCAAAGGATAAACAATTACTACATTGCAATCTAGAAAACTTTACTAGATGTGGAATAGAGAGGTAAGAATGAAGAACCTAAATAATTTGAATGCACAAGTGTCCACCATGTAAAGCAATATGGAAAGAGATCAGTCCTCTATGATCTCAATGACACATGCCCTAGCCAAAAAGTTTGATACTGAAGATGATGGAGAAAAGAAAGAAAGAAAGAAAGAAAGAAATTATATTAATGTCCACAAATGACCAAAAGTAGGTCAATGGGACTCAAGAGTACAACAGGTTACTATAGAAAGTTCTAGGAAAAGAAGCCTAAAAAGGCCCCAAAAAGGGGAAGAACAAAACCAAAGAAATGCAAAACAAAGGACCACCCACACAAGTGTCCAAAAAACTAGTACATATAGCCAAGAAAGGGAAACAAAAACACCAACGAGCAAACATTGAGGAAAATTAGAGATCATCAAGTATCATTGTCCAAACCAAGAATTGTGATACCATTGGTGCCATTACTAATCACTATGAAGGGACCAATTCAATATCTAATAATGCTCGTCAAGGAGGGTCAAGTAGGTTACTCCCCCTAGAATCAGATCTGACATCCAAAGCTGAAGTAACCGAACTACGGATGCAATTACTCGCTATTTTTTAGCTTTAGAACGCCTGCCTTGGTGGGAAAAAGTACTCACCCAAAGGGATCAATTCAAACCAGTGACGAGCTAAATGCCAAGCTAATCCCAACCGGTATATAAATTTGAATGTTGAGGAAAATCATCATTACAGGTGCTCCTATAGACAAGCAGGTGATACTCTTTGTATGGGTTGATCTTGCCTCTCGTGTGGTCATCTGAACAGGGACCCTAATTACGAACCAATCTATGTAAAATTCAAAAACCATGCTATTTGTTGGTACAAGAGGTCAAACGTCTAAATCTGTCCCACATACTTGTGGTTCTTAGTAGAGATGAAGAGTTTGTCATGGGAGATTCATGAAACTCGAAATTTGGTTGACCCGTACAAGTGAGTGTCAAGGAGGGGAGCCAGTCTGGTCAAGCTTCTAATCATCCGCTCTGAATAAGTGCAGCTAGAGAAATCCAAGTGGGAATTCAACAAATATTGTCTTTTCTATCCCAGGGTTGTACAATTTGCAATTCAATCAAACACATTGTTTGAAATCCAAAATATTGAAAACAAACATTCAACAAGGTCATCAAATTCCAAACCCTTTAGAAAGACCAAATACCTTTGAAAAGTCCAAGTATTATTGCTTGTCCCTAGGGATTCTATCCTTAAGAGGCTTTTAAATATTTGTGCCTATATCTCAATTTTCTCTCTGTAAAGTCAACATTAGGGAACTATTGCCTTGATTCTCTTAATTTCCACATAATGGACCTTGTGGGATGAAAAGGAGTTAAGACATAGACATTCAATTTGAAACATAAGCAAGACATTGGATGTGGTAAAAGAAATTCATTAATCAAGATGAAATCAACTGAACCCCACACATGTGCTTGTTTATCTTTTGTCTTATGGTCTTTTGAGCAAACATTGATCTTTTGGTTTGAAGTACTCTTAGGGAAAAGCATGTTCTTCAAAACCTTGGTCTTGTAAACAAGTCCCTCTTAGGTTCATTTAAGATCAAAACAACCAATCATTTCATCCATCTCAAATATCAATCAAATCCCATCTCACAAACAACTTTTGAACCATTGGAAAAATCATTCATACTAGACTTTTGGTAAAATCCTTCAAATCAACATCAAAATCACCTTGTTTACGCTTAAGTGTTATTGTGGATGAATCCTTCCTCATACATCTAGTTAAATTATCATCCTTGTCCACGGCAAATTTATTCAGATAACATCAAATCTTGGGGTTTTATAATTCCATTTATCCAAATCAAATAAAATCCAATCCAAATCAAAGGAAATACCCAAAGAATTCTAGTATGAAGTATTCCTCCAAGGATCTTAAAGTTCAACACCCATATCATTCACCCTTTTCATCCTTCATCTCATCATTGGTCCTAAATCCCTTAGAGGTCAACAAGGTCAAAACACAAGAGGAACATGGAATATAAACTTGCTCCATATATCATGAGTGATCTAAGTCAACCAAACTTTCAAAGCTTTACAAAACCAATGGATTATCAAAACTCACATTTATACAATCCATACATGGGATCATTATAATCTCCTACAAACCTCAATGGTACAACAAATGTCCCGATTATGCCCAATCTAAATTTTGGAACACCTTTGCCTATGGTAGATTTAAATCAAAGTCCAAACCTACAAATCTATCAGCAAATAATCAATGCATGAGTCTTCAACAAAACAACATTATCCCACCAAATCCATACATGACAAATGTGAATATACCAAGCACAAGTTCACCAAACATGAACATTTCAAATCCACACTTGGTAAACTTTGGAATAGATATGTTTGTGAATCATACAAATGTTGTTCAAAGTCCAAAAAATATGTTAACTCCATGTATTGATCCAATTCAAGGTAACGCCATGCAAAATCAAAGCAATGTGTTTCCAAACAAAAACAATGTTCAATTTCAACCTATAATGCCAAATCTATACATCATCCCAAATATGAACATTGTCCAAAATCAATTTGTCCATGATCCCATACAAACAGCACAATTATACATTCCAAATATGCTTGAACAAAAACCAAATCAACTATATCAAGGGTGTCAAGATCAAAATCAAGATCAAATTTTGCGAGATCATATTGCTATACTTAGAAAATTCATTGATTCATATCACCAAGAGACATCTTCACCCCAAAATCAATACACTCTTCCATTGGTTAAACCATGTCATCAAAGCATTGAGTTGTGTCACAACCACCTCAAGAACAATATCTCCAATGTCAAGAGGTTGGATATCAAGATCAACAACATCAACAACAAACCCAATCACCCCATCTCAAAGATCAGTCATCACATCTCCAAGATCAATCACAACTATCCATCAATGAGTACCTTGAAGATATTTCCACTTCATCCAACGATCAAATCAACATATATCAAGAGTCACTTTTCAATCATGATCAAAATCCACTAAAAATACCCAAAAATCATCCAATTCAAGAAATGTTAACATCATTTGATCCTATGGTTGAAAACATTGAAAATCTCTCCACCACAATTCTTGAAAACAATGATCAAGATCTATCCATCAATAAGAACCTTGAAGATGTTTCCACCTCATCCAACGATCAAATCAACATGCATCAAGAGTCACTTTTTAAACATGATCAGAACCCCTCAAACAATGATCTATTTCAAGGAGTGTTAGAATTATTTTCTCCTATTTGCATAAACCAAGATCCATCCACCAATGAGAATGTTGAAAATACCTCTACATCATCTAATAAGCTAGAGGACATATCTCAATAATTCATTCCAAATCATGATCAACATCTTTCACCAGAGTCTAGCAATGATCCTTTCCAAGACATATTGACATCCTGCAACCTCATGGTTGTAGATATTGAAAAGGAATATTCAATTCCATACTTGATCCAAATCCACTCAAATCTCAAGAGGATATTGAGCCACTTCCTATTCCTAATGAAGACATCCAAGAACCCTTTGTAACCAATCCATCCTTTGAAACTAACCCATTTCAATAACTTGATCCAAAGCATGTCAAAAGCAATTCCAAAATTAATCCAAGATCAAATTTTATGTCTCAAGACATTGCAATGATCTATGGGCATATACAATCTACTTCACAGATATACTTAAAATGATGAAGATCTTGTCCTCCCCTTGGCACGCATTTCTCATCATCATGAGATGCTTACACTCTAATGGAAATGTAAGATGATCTTTGAAATTTCAAAACAAGTCTCATACTCTTGACATTTTGTACAGTCAAGTTATATAGAAAAATCTAGAGACATACTCAGAGGAAATGGGTCTTGAAGAAGGCTTCTACCACAAGAATTGGGAATCAAGGAAGCATCCGGTGAAGGAATATCAAAAATGAATCATGAGGAATACTTTTACGTGGACAATGAATCATCAACACCTCTTGAAGAAGCATTAAAATATGATATTTCACAAGATCAAGCCAAAGATATGAATCGGGAAGTTATCCCACTTATGGAGGATACTATCACTTATAAACTTGGATCACTTACCTTTTTTAGGGAAAGCTATATTATCAATGAAGAAGCTATCACCTTTGAAGATCCACAACAGAGCAGAGAAGGAGTAGTACCTCTTTTCCAAGGTAAATCATATCCTATTGCAAATAAAATGTTCCAATGGATGGATTATCAAGGCAGAGGATTAGGCCTACATGAATAGGGTATCCTAGAACCAGTGCAAATTATTGGAAATCCTAAGAATAAAGGTCTTGGTTATTTGGTAATTAAGAAATCTAAACATATCAGTGATACCTCCACATTACTGGGGGCAACTTCGTTTCAAACAAACATCAAAATAGGAAGCACAAAGAATCCTTACAATGAAACCAGTGCCAATACTACAACCAGCCACATCATGAATCTTCATCCACCCATCACCCCATCCACATATTGGGACTAACATCAAAAGAAAGATTTGAATCAAAGCATGAAGAATGTTATCAAAGAAAAAGAAGTTAAGAAGCATAATGGACAAATCAAATTACACATGGATACCAAAATATACAGAGAAAGATTATCCCTATCAAACTCCATCAGTCAAAGAAACTATGGGGCAAAATAGAAAAGAGAAAAGTATCCATAAAATATTTCTACAAAGGAAAAATCTGGCTTCTCAAGCAACATACAAAGTATATTGAGCAATTGGTCCAAATTCCATGCACACTTCCGTATCCACCCATCATTGCTCATCTTCCCAAGTTTGGAGAGTCAAAGGTTCCAAGTTGTTAACCAATCCATCTCCTATTCCTAAACACACTCCACTATCCACTCCTACATGCATGATATCCAATTCTTACATTGACCATGTATTGGCAGCAACCCTTCATCATAAGGATTTATAAGGCATTCTATTGTGATGTGCGCATAAAGATAGAGTTAACTCTAATATCAACAAAGTAGATCGGGAATCTCAAAAGTTGTATTCAAGTGCGCGTATCTTGCAAAAGAAGCTTTTTCATGCAGGATATGAATGGCACATTATGACAGAAGCATCTACATCAACACCACAAGGTGGTTCAACATGAGTTTAAAATCTTTCAAAAAAAAAATTTAAAAAAAAAAGTCATGAAAATAGTAAAGAAAAAAAATCATCCTCCATTGAAAACCACTATGGTGGCACTTTGGACATGTACCATGATGAAAACCTGGAAAATAGGCGTCATGTGTAGAATTGAGCATCTACATGTGTAGGAGGGAGATTGTATCCAATACCATAACCATATTTCAATTTAGATGAAGGGGGTTTATGTTTTTGAGAAGGATTGGTTTCTTCATGAGAATACCAATCCTTTTTAAAACTATGCATCGTTCCTTCATGAGGGATGGGAGTTAGATAGGCCCCATCACCACCATGGGGGAATGTTGTTGACGTAGAACTGTAAGAGAGGGAGACCACCACGTGCAAGAACCCTTGTATTATGGAAAATGTTTGTAACGTGTATTCGCCCTATGGCTTGGGAGGTGGCTAGAGAAGAGTAGAACGAGTTATTTGTAGAGAGCAACACTATCTCCCCAAAATCTCATAGTAAATGGGGCTTCTCAAGATGAAATGCTCCTCATTCTCTACTTCTTGGAGGAACCATAGACAATAGAACTAGTCAAGTCGAGGAATATGGTGGTTCATTTCAACTTGTAGTTGGTAGGAACACACCCTCATTTGACCAAAGGGAAACCTCAAACCATGTGACAAATGACATTGGATATGGTGAGGACAACATAAAATACCATCTTTTGCTTATAAGAAATACATGGTGTAAAAAGCAAGCTCTAGACTAACTGGCATAGGAGGGGAGGTCTAAGTGAATTGTACATATGTTGTACCCAAAATTAAAAAATTTGCTACACTTGGGCATTTTGAAGAAATGGTTAAAAATCTTGTCAAATTTGTTAAAAAAGTCAAAATTAGGGTTTACATGTCTTGTATGAGGGTCAAAAACTCGGAATTTTCAAAATTTGACGATCTGGGTCTGCTTAGAGCGACCAAATCTACAAAACCTTGATCTTGGCTTTTCAGCCCTACTTTTTAGGAAAATTGCTATTTTTAGAAACTTTCTAAAAAAAGAAACTTTTTTTGGGTTTTCCTGGGTTTCTTTCGAAAGATATGCTGGCAAAATTTTTCTAAAAATAGATAGTTTGGTTGTTAGGTTCAAATTGATTTTGATTGGTCGAAAATACTTCCCCATCAAGCTAGTGTAGTCAAAATCACAAAACGATCAGTTTTGCCCTAGTGGGTCTATTTTTCTTTTTTTAATTTCAGAAAGCATTTCAGGAGCTCCGAAGTCATTAATGGAGGTCAAGTAACTGCTAGGTGTCAGATTCAAACATTCAAACACTAAACAGAAAATGAGAAACGAAGGACATGCACGCAGATCAAAGAATGGAGAAAGGAAGTTGTGAAAATTGAAAAATGCAAAATGTTGGCTAAAACTAGAGACTCCAAGCGCCCTAGCTCAGTCTAGGTGGCCAAACACTCATGCCTTAGCAAAATTTTCATCACACCCAGTCGAGACAAAGGTAAGCACGTCAAACAAAGGAAGAAGCTGAGATTTGCAAAATAAAAACTAAGTCTACCAAACAAGGGCGCCCCAGGAGGAGATAGGCGCCCAACTTTTCAAGGCATCAAATGATGAAATTAGGTTTTGTGCTCCCAAACAATGTTGCTCAGAATCTTCTCAACTCTATAGTGAGTCCACTAGCGCAGTCATCAGATCACCTAGTCATCCTAAATCTCAGATTGATCGAAGGAGTTATAACATAGTGGCCAGTGTTAGGCGTTTAAATTTGCACCTCTGGTATGCGGATTTGAAAACGGACAGCTATGCACAGATAAACTGCTCTTCAAATTAGGAGGGGAAGCTCCCTCTTGCTGATGGTGTTTGAAAGAAAGTAAACTAAAACTAAGTTGCCTATCTTTTTGGATCAGCTTAGAGCACAAGGTTTTTTAAACACAAACGCCGCAGCTGAGATTTTCTGATAAGAAGTTCAACTACGACTAACTTAAACTAAAGGCGTTCCTAACCTCTCAAGTAATTGCAGAGCAAGAGAAGTTAGAAATTAACAAAATTTGGAATTTCTCACAACAAAAATACTTTAATAAACTCTCTCTCAACGAACACCTACACACTTTACTGTAAGTTGAAATCGAGATCATAAAGTAGAACATAAATAATGGAAATTTGAGATTTTGGATCAAGGCAAAGGAGGCTCATGATTTTATTACCCAAACTTCTGTAACAAAATTCACTTCTACATGCCTTGAACAAGAAATTGCAGCTAAGGAGGCTTGCACACTTATTCTTAACACAATAGAAAACAGCAATCTCACTAACTCCTTGTTGGCTAAAGAGGCTCAACAATTTGCTTATTACAACACAAATGAACAATACTTGAGCAACAAATAGAAGGCACAATAGGATCAGCGTTTTGTTCTCATAAGCACGGTTAAAGAAAATAAATGAGCAAAGGCTCTTATTTATAGAGAAGCAGAGGAGTAGGGAACCCTAAAATCTCCTTGCTTTCACAATCTAGGGCTTGCTCAGCAAGCAAGCTTTATTACTAAATCTAGAAAGATAAAACCCTAGAAAGCAGAAAAAACGGGAAATGCCAACTATTACATCTTATCTTCTTTCTATCCTCAAAGAATGGATAAGGATTATTCCAAGAATAGAAAGAAAGCGGGAAAGAAAGCTTCTAGAAGAAAGCTGCTTTAAAACTCGATCACATCCGCTAGGAAATTAGAAACAGTGTCCCGGTTCGGTGTATCTATGCCATCAACAGCAAAGCACCGCTTTTCAAGAATATCTTCAGCATCTGCAATAGATCTTAGGAAATCTTTGATATCTTCAACTTCTTTATCAAATCTTGCTAACTTTGGCGGCTCTGCAATCGGAGTGATGACCTTTTACAATCATACGATCTTGCTTCAACAAATCCTCTGCAACTTTTATGCTTCTGACACCTCTCTTGATTTTCAACGGACGAATTTTGTACAACTCTTTTCTAACACTTGTCCTTTCGTTCATATCACACCTTTTCACACTCTTAAGCTGAGATGATGAAGTTTTCAGTCCATGGTGATATTGAAAACGTACTTTTCAACCTCATCCATTCAGATAATCATGATACAACACTTGTTTGGCTCTGAATTTGATGGGAGTGTTTTCCATACTGAAAGCCTTGAAGATTGCCTGTAAACTCGACTTGGTTCAGACAAGTCTTGAACGATTTCTATTTTTAGAATACTGATTTTTGTGCTTCAACGGACGAATTTTTGAGAAATTTTTCTGAGATATGGGTTTTCTTCAGAATGTCGATACAAGACAACCCAAATCGTTCGTTTTTGAAAACTTTGAATTTAGCCTGAAAAAGCAGCAAACCCTAATTTCTTCAATTTTTCTCGAAAAAGCTGGCATCTGGGTTTTGTTTAGAACATGAATAGAAATGGACCCAGATGATCAGATTTGAAAAACACTGATGGTTGATCGAAAAAGCAACCAACCCTAGAATTTGAAATTTTCTTGAAAAAGTTGTAATATGGGTTTTCTTCAGAAGATTGATTGGCAAGGACCCAGATGGTTCAAATTTGAATGCACTGAGGTTTTCACTGACATGCAAAATAAAAGCACTTGCTGCAACTTGATGAAGTTCCTGAAAAATTCTTCAGAAGATTGAGACAAAAAGACCCAGATGATTGAAAAATTGAAAGCCTTGGCCTTCTGCTTGAAAAATTTGATCTTCTGGAACAAAAAGAATGAAAAAGCAAAGGTTTATGCTTGCTGGTCTGAAAAATCTGATGTAAAACCAGCAACTATGGATTCTTTAATCACAAAAATTCTTCAAACTTGCTGCTCCAACTTTCTCTTTTGGATGCCACCTGCAAAAATAATGAAAAATACATGAAAAAGAAGTGTTAAATAGACTTAGGGTCTGATTAGGTTTTGCTTTCTTTTTTGCTTTTATTTCAAAACCCTAAATCTCAATCCCTTGAACTTGGACGCCATCCTTCTCCTCTTTCATTTTTTGAAAATTTTGAAAACACTTGAAAATTCTCTA
>VDFB02025042.1:0-34408 GCA_007258455.2 Sequoia sempervirens
TGGAAACTAAATTAATATGGGAATGCACAATATTATAGATGGATGAGCATCAAAGGTTTACTATAGATCAATATCATGCATATGATGAGAGAGTAGCTAATGAGAGGGACATTGACAAATATCCATGTCCATGTAAAAATTGTCTTGGCGGAAAGGTGAAAAAAGAAATATGATTTATTGACATATGATAAGATATGGGCATAGTGGTATAAGCCCTTGGGCTTACAATTATTATGAAGATATGACAAAATGTCAGACTATGAGAGATGAAAAGGAAACAAACATAGATGACGTGGCACCAAACATAGATGAAGAGGCAGAAATGTTTGAAAAAGGGTTTGAAGTTGATAGAATGTTGAATGAGGGTCTAAACAATGATTGGGCCAAGTCAATGGATGATGCTTTAAATCCTATGTATGCTAATTGCAAATTTGAAAACAATCCTTCAAATTCTTAACTTGCAAGTGGTGCATGGTTGGACAAATGAGAGTGTAGATCAGTTATTAGCATTATTAAGTTCATTGTTACCAGCTGACTCCACATTACCAACAAAACGAAGTCAATGTAAAAAGAAAATTAGTAAGCTTGGCTTGAGGTATGAAAACATCCACACATGTGTCAATGGTTGTGTATTATTTCACAAAAATCTTGCAAATGAAATTGAATGTCTGAAATGTCATGAAATGAGGTATAGACAAGGGCTGAAATTAGTTGTGGTTCCTAGAAAGGTTCTTCTCAAGTTTTTGATAATCCCACAAGTACTCTGAATGTATAGGTATAGAGACATTGTTGAACTTATGCAGTGGCATGCCCAAAATAAGAGAACTAATGGAAAACAACATCATGCTCCTAATTTAAGACATGGATGGAATTTGATAATAGATGACCCAATTTTTCTCAAGATCCTCGTAATATAAGTTTGGGTTTGGCTCTAGATGGGGTGAACCCATTCTTAGATCAAAGTACTAAATGGTCAACTTGGCCAGTGTTTCTAATAAATTATAACTTGCCTCCATGGTTAGCAACTAAACCATTTTTCTTAATGTTATCATTCATTATACCAGGAAAGAAAAGTGTGACTTCAAATACAATAGATGCTTATCTAGATCCATTATAAGATGAGCTAATGGAATTGTGGAAAGGAATTGAAGCAATTCAATCTTTAAGGGATGGTCATTCAATAAAATTCACTTTAAGAGCTTCCTTATTTTTTATGATTCATGATCTTTCTGCATATGGAATATTGTCTAGTCTCTTGGTTCATGGATACCATGCATGTCTTGCTTGCAACTTTAAGGATTTTGTGAGGCACTGAAGAAGTTTGTGCAAATGTATTTATTGTGGACATTGTGCTTACCTTAAAATGGATCATCCATATCATCAACAAAAAATATGTTTCAATGGTCAAGAAGAGAATCGTGAAGCACCTTTGCTAATAACAGGTGGTTACATTGTTGAGAATGGACAAAAAAGAATGTCATTTATTTAAAATGATGGGATTGCTAGTAGTAGATATGATCCATGTAATGAAAGAAGTGTAAAATGGTTGTGCATATTGTATAAGTTGTCATACTTTAAGGATATAGGCATTAGGCATATTGTTGACTTTATGCATATTGAAAAAAATATAGCTTATGCTATTATAGAAACTCTTTTTGGTGCTCTTGATACTATTTCATCACGTGAAAATTTTTGAGAAATAAAGATTTGTCAAAATCTTTGGGTTGAAAAATATGATAATGAAAAATATAGAAAACCTAGTGCTCCTTATGTCTGGACAAAGGAACAATGTGCACAATTCTTATAGTTGATGTCTCGGACTCACTTTCCCATTGGATATGTAAGTAGCAGCATCAAAAGCCAAATTGACATTAATAGCTTAAGAGGCCTTAAGACCTATGACTATCATGTCATAATCGAGAATATTTTACCTATTGTGGTAAATATATCAAGTTTGGAAAAGGGACCAAGATTGGAAATTATAAGGTTGGGCCTACTATCAAAGAGAATGAGTTTACATGTATTAGATCTTTCAAACTTTGATAGTTTGAGGGAGGAGGTTGTTGAATTCCTTTGTCTATTGGAATGAGAATTTCCACCAGCAATCTTTAACATTTCTATGCATCTTTTAATACATCTAGAATATGAACTAGATCATTATGGCCCAGTAAGAATGAGATGGACGTATCCTATAGAATGATATATGAAGGTTTTGAAAAAAATTGTTCGTACTAGGGAAAAACTAGAAGGCAGCATGTTTGAGGGATATTCAATGCAAGAGGCCATGGGATTTTGCATAGAATATATGAAGGCTTTTAAAAATGTCAATCAATGTGTATGGGATGATGACGAAGATTAGAGAGTTACAGGTGAAGTATTAGAAGGAAATGGATGCCACTTCAATCTATCATATCAAGAAAGAAGAGCAATACATGCCTTTATTCTTTAAAACACATCTTCGTTTGATAAGTGGCATGGGTAAAAAAGATTACACAATAATTTATTTACTCAATTGCAATTAGACATTTATATTATTAATCTTACTAGTTGTATGTCATTATTCTATGTATAAAATATGAAGAAGAGAATCAAACTTGGATGCAACATCGACCTCAAAGGTGCATATATCATGATTTGATTGGAGCTGATTCTTTTCCAAAATTTGAAGAATGGATTGCTAATGCAATCAGTGATGCAAAAGAAGAAGGTCAAGATATAACAACAGAGGAAAGTGAGCTTTAACGACCTCCACATTTATGGGCTATGCATTATAGTGGAATTTGGGCCTATGGTAGACATTTAAGAGTGGAAGAAAAATACAAAGGAAAGACAAATTATGATTGTGTTGTTAGTACTAAATTTCTTCATGAAATTGAGAAGAAATTTTATGTTGGATTCATCCAAGAAATTATTCAAGGGTATTTTGGTGAAAATAGTCCTATGTTATTAAAATGTAAGTGGATCTGACCATCCGTAGTACAATTTGATGAGTATGGATTTGTACGTACAAATACATGACAATTTTTATTAGAGACAGATGAGCTGTATGTTTCCCCTCTTTAAATTAACCAATCATTTCTAATTGATGATGTAAGAAGCTCGGGTTGGTCATATATCATCCAAACAGAGTCTCATTCAAGATGAAAATTCATGGAAGTTGTTGGTGTAACTCATGATGGGAAATATGTTAATTTACAAGAAACATTCGAAGAAGTGGATGAAGACAATGAGGGACTGTTTGAAGAAGAGATTTTGATTACCAATGAAGAAATTGGGAGAGATAATGTATTGCATGTCACAAATGAAGATGATGAATAAAATCAAGTAGATGCAGACACGAGTGATCAGGATTCTAATCTTGCTAGAAATGTAGATGATTATTGATGAGCCCCATTTTATGACCTTTTATGTAAGACTTTTATGTTGTTTTAAGACTATTTTATGTTTTAAGGACACAGGCCTTCAAACTAATACCTATTTCAAAGCTTTAATGTTGAACAAAGTTGCTATATGAATGCAATATGAATATGTTCTCATATAAAAATGAGGATGAAATATGAATATGTTTTCATATATGAATGCAATATGAATATGTTTTCATATATAAATGTTTTATGCAATATGAATATGTATACCATCATTGCTTTACTTTGACAAATCCTCTGCACTATTTATTGCTTTTATATATGTTCTTTATCGCTATCATTATTCTAGCATCCTTTATAAAATCCATCATTGAAGCATTGTTAAACGTTGTTTCTATGTTTTCTTTTACACTTTTTTACTAAAATAACATTGTCTTCCCCACACATGGCATTATCTTTAGCCCTATTTTGTAATATTATTGTATACCATTTCCTTGTGAACTACTTGGCATTGACTGCTCACTACCATAAAAGTATTTCTCATTGTTGTCTTCATTTCTTGGATCTTTCACCCACTGTGGCACTTGTTTCCTCACTAATATGGTCTTTTGTTCTCTATTCCTTCACTGTTTATAACAACAGTATACAATCCTTGATGATTGATCACTATTTTTTTTCAATGCTCAAGGCATCAATACAGTGATTCCCCATTACAATAGAAGCATTTCCTCATTATATCCCCACTATTTTGGCATTACATGTTGCTCACATCCTTTGTTTTCTTCACATTCTTTTTAACAGTGATATAATTGTTATCAACATTTTTACTTCTGACTTTATGCACTAGAAATCACTGTCTCATATGTATCTTTATATATTGTAAGGTCATTGCTTTTTTTTTCTTTGATCAAATGTTCTTCATTGTTTTGCATATATCTTGAAGTTCACTACCGTTTGACTACTTAGTCCTCAAATCATGGCATTCCTTTCTTGTAACTCACTGTCCACTCCAACATATATGTTCTTTTTCATGAAATATACCCCTTCATGAATGTATCTAGATGTTATGAAAAAAATATTACATAATAGAACAACAGAAGTAAGAATCACCAAATACCATAGACATTTCTTAGTGATGGTGCTATCACCTAAGCAAAGCATTGGTTTAGTTGTACAAAATGGTTGCCATGCTACAAGTTCATGTCCAGTTAAAATTTGGTAATACAAATTTTTTTATTGAACCATGAATGAAAACATTATTGCTAAAGATTTGATGGATTGATTCAAATACATTGCTAAGTTTTTTATGCAACTAGCATTTCTACAGGGCACCATTATTTAATATACATTGACTGAAATACCCACAACATCTAATGACTATTGTTGTTTGCAGTGCTTTAGAATTTGTGTGTGTTTTAATGACTGTTCATTAAAACTGAGACCTCATAAACTTGTATTTATGCAATTTCTGTTATGGTTGATTATCTCTATATCAAGTTGCTAGTTTATACATTATTGTTTTTGTGGACATCAGGAAATGAAGAAAAATAATTTAAGGTGCAAATTAGATGATAGTGATCACAATGTTGAAATTCCCATGACAAATAATGAGTGCTTTCGTGAAGAACATGTGGCCAAGAATAATGAATATTTATCATGTCTTGGTTTGACGTCAAACAGGCAAGTTGCAAATCCACTTAGTAAATTATTTGTTTAATACTATTTAATGAAATTTTATAGGCAAGAGCTTTATGTATCTAAGAAATGATATGATTTTTTTTTAATTTTACAGGCAAGAAAAAGAGAGCAAAGAAAATGCAGAGAAAAAACAAAAAGAAAGTAAAGATACAATGTTGTCAGCTCGTAGAAGCCAACGCTTTTGTGATTCAACAAATGAAGTTGGTGAAAAAAATAGTTGTGATGAAGTGAAATTTGTGGAGACCACTACTAATATACCTACTCATGCCACACGTGATGCGGCCAAGGATCATGAAGTTTCGGTTACTCAAAGTCATGAAGAGAGTCTGTTTGCATTTGATGTGCCTGAGAGTGCACTTGTTGCATCTACAAATTTTGAAGGAATTAGTGGATCAGTCAAAAATATTTGTAGTGGTGAAACAAAAGATGTACCTTTTTTTGTTAAAAGATAAATATTGAGTCAAGATTTATACATCTACATAGAGGAACACAAAAGAAAGAATATTAGAAGGGAAGAAGCCATTCTTGGTTGAGGTATCAAGAGATGGTGAACCCATTGGGAAAAATGTGGCAAGGTGGGCCTCTGAGTTGGGCATAAGATGTAGGGCCCATTTGGATATCTGCAAATCAAATTTTGCAAAGCAAGATCCATGAAATGTGGAATATGCTATACAAAAAATGGAAAATTCCTTTGACACTATTGGGGGGAAAATCTCTAGAAAATATTACAAGCACAAGATGAGACTTCTGATGAACAATTTTAGATACAATTGTAGAAAAACAATCATGGAGGGAAAAGAGATGTTAGACTCCACTCTATCTCCCAAACAATGGGAGACAATGAAAGAAAGTATGTGTTCAAAAGAATATTTGACAAAGAGTAATAGAGGCAAGATCTAGCAAGAGATAATGTGAGGACTGAATATACATTTGGCTGAGGTGTGTTGTAGGCCAAAATGGAAAAATGTGGAGTAAGTATATGGATTTTTGGTTCAATTTACATTGTGTTATTTATTTCAATTTTTTATTGAACTGACTATATGTTGAAATTGACATTGTATTTTAGGTGGAAAATAATAATAGAGAAGCAAGTGTAGAAGATGTTGTCAATTATATGGCAGCACTAGATTGTACTAAATCTAATACTAGTATCAAGAGGAAATCTAGTTCATCAATAGAGATTTCATAGCCATCTATTGAACACCCAGTAAGAGCCTCTCCAAATCATGTCAACTCAAATGAAGACTACCAACATATAATGAATTGCTTATATTGTCTCACTGAGAAATTTTTGTACTTGGCTACCTCTGTTAAGCCTATAGTTTTTGCATTCTGATCTACCTACTCATGCCATAGGTGATGTGGCCAAGGAGCATGAAGTTCTAGTTACTCAAAGTCATGAAGAGAGTCCATTTGCATTTGATGTGCCTGAGAGTGCACTTGTCGCATCTACAACTTTTGAAGGAATTAGTGGATTAGCCAAAAATATTTATAGTGGTGAAACAAAAGATGTGCCTGCTTATGTTAAAAGACAAAGATTGAGTCAAGATTTATACAAATCTACAAAGAGGAACACAAAAGAAAGAATATTAGAAGGGAAGAAGCCATTCTTGGCTGAGGTATCAAGAGATGGTGAACCCATTGGAAAAAATGCTGCAAGGTGGGCCTCCGAGTTGGGTGTAAGATGTAGGGCCCATTTGGATATCTGCAAATCAAATTTTGTAGAGCAAGATCCAGGAAATGTGGAATATGTTATACAAAAAATGGAAAATTCCTTTGACATTGTTGGTGGAAAAATCTCTAGAAAATATTACAAGCACAAGATGAGACTTCTGATGAACAATTTTAGATACAATTGTAGAAAAACAATCATGGAGGGAAAAGAGATGTTAGACTCCACTCTATCTCCCAAACAATGGGAGGCATTGAAAGAAAGTATGTGTTCCGAAGAATATTTGACAAAGAGTAATAGAAGCAAGAGAGCAAGAGATAATGTGAGGACTGAATATACATTTGGCCGAGGCGGGTTGCAGGCCAAAATGGAAAAATGTGGAGTAAGTATATGGATTTTTGGTTCAATTTACATTGTGTTATTTGTTTCAATTTTTTATTGAACTGACTATATGTTGAAATTGACATTGTATTTTAGGTGGAAAATAATAATAGAGAAGCAAGTGTAGAAGATGTTGTCAATTATATGGCAGCACTAGATTGTACTAAATCTAATACTAGTATCAAGAGGAAATCTAGTTCATCAATAGAGATTTCACAGCCATCTATTGAATGCCCAGTAAGAGCCTCTCCAAATCATGTCAACTCAAATGAAGACTACCAACATATAATGAATTGCTTAAACTGTCTCACTGAGAAATTTTTGTAGTTGGCTACCTCTGTTAATCCTATAGTTTATGCATTCTAATCTACCTACTCATGCCATAGGTGATGTGGCCAAGGAGCATGAAGTTTCAGTTACATAAAGTCATGAAGAGAGTCCATTTGCATTTGATGTGCGTGAGAGTGCACTTGTCGCATCTACAACTTTTGAAGGAATTAGTGGATTAGCCAAAAATATTTGTAGTGGTGAAATAGAAGATGTGCTTGCTTATGTTAAAAGACAAAGATTGAGTCAAGATTTATACAAATCTATAGAGAGGAATGCAAAAGAAATAATATTAGAAGGGAAGAAGCCATTCTTGGTTGAGGTATCAAGAGATGGTGAACCCATTGGGAAACATGCTACAAGGTGGGCCTCTGAGTTGGGTGTAAGATGTAGGGCCCATTTGAATATTTGCAAATCAAATTTTGTAGAGCAAGATCCAGGAAATGTGGAATATGTTATACAAAAATTGGAAAATGCCTTTGACATTATTGGTGGAAAAATCTCTAAAAAATATTACAAGAACAAGATGAGACTTCTGATGAACAGTTTTAGATACAATTGTAGAAAAACAATCATGGAGGGAAAAGAGATGTTAGAATCCACTCTATCTCCCAAACAATGGGAAGCATTGAAAGAAAGTATGTGTTCCGAAGAATATTTGGCAAAGAGTAATAGAAGCAAGAGAGCAAGAGATAATGTGAGGACTGAATATACATTTGGCCAAGGCGGGTTGTAGGCCAAAATGGAAAAATGTGGAGTAAGTATATGGATTTTTGGTTCAATTTACAGTGTGTTATTTATTTCAATTTTTTATTGAACTGACTATATGTTGAAATTGACATTGTATTTTAGGTGGAAAATAATAATAGAGAAGCAAGTGTAGAAGATGTCAATTATATGGCAGCACTAGATTGTACTAAATCTAATACTAGTATCAAGAGGAAATCTAGTTCATCAATAGAGATTTCATAGCCATCTATTTAACGCCCAGTAAGAGCCTCTCCAAATCATGTCAACTCAAATGAAGACTACCAACATATAATGAATTGCTTAAACTGTCTCACTGAGAAAGTTTTGTAGTTGGCTGCCTCTGTTAAGCCTATAGTTTATGCATTCTGATCTACCTACTCATGCCACAGGTGATGTGGCCAAGGAGCATGAAGTTTCGGTTACTCAAAGTCATGAAGAGAGTCCATTTGCATTTGATGTGCCTGAGAGTGCACTTGTTGCATCTACAACTTTTGAAGGAATTAGTGGATTAGCCAAAAATATTTGTAGTGGTGAAATAGAAGATGTGCTTGCTTATGTTAAAAGACAAAGATTGAGTCAAGATTTATACAAATCTACAGAGAGGAACGCAAAAGAAAGAATATTAGAAGGGAAGAAGCCATTCTTGGTTGAGGTATCAAGAGATGGTGAACCCATTGGGAAACATGCTGCAAGGTGGGCCTCCGAGTTGGGCGTAAGATGTAGGGCCCATTTGGATATCTGCAAATCAAATTTTGTAGAGCAAGATCCAGGAAATGTGGAATATGTTATACAAAAAATGGAAATTGCCTTTGACATTATTGGTGGAAAAATCTTTAGAAAATATTACAAGAACAAGATGAGACTTCTGATGAACAGTTTTAGATACAATTGTAGAAAAGCAATCATGGAGGGAAAACAGATGTTAGAATCCACTCTATCTCCCAAATAGTGGGAGGCATTGAAAGAAAGTATGTGTTCTAAAGAATATTTGACAAAGAGTAATAGAGGCAGGGGAGCAAGAGATAATGTGAGGACTAAATATACATTTGGCTGAGGTGGGTTGTAGGCCAAAATGGACAAATGTGGAGTAAGTATATGGATTTTTGGTTCAATTTACATTTTGTTATTTATTTCAATTTTTTATTGAACTGACTATATGTTGAAATTGACATTGTATTTTAGGTGGAAAATAATAATAGAGAACCAAGTGTAGAAGATGTTGTGAATTATATGGCAGCACTAGATTGTACTAAATCTAATATTAGTATCAAGAGGAAATCTAGTTCATCAATAGAGATTTCACTACCATCTGTTGAACGCCCAGTAAGAGCCTCTCCAAATCATGTCAGCTCAAATGAAGACTACCAGCATATAATGAATTGCTTAAATTGTTTCACTGAGAAAGTTTTGTAGTTGGCTGCCTCTGTTAAGCCTATAGCTTCTGCATTTTGATCTACCTGCTCATGCCACAGGTGATGTGGCCAAGGCGCATGAAGTTCCAGTTACTCAAAGTCATGAAGAGATTCCATTTGCATTTGATGTGCCTGAGAGTGCACTTGTCGCATCTACAACTTTTGAAGGAATTAGTGGATCAGCCAAAAATATTTGTAGTGGTGAAACAAAAGATGTGCCTACTTATGTTAAAAGACAAAGATTGAGTCAAGATTTATATAGATCTATAGAGAGGAATGCAAAAGAAAGAATATTAGAAGGGAAGAAGCCATTCTTGGTTGAGGTATCAAGATATGGTGAACCCATTGGGAAACATGCTGCAAGGTGGGCCTCCGAGTTGGGCATAATATATAGGGCCTATTTGGATATTTGAAAATCAAATTTTGTAGAGAAAGATCTAGGAAATGTGGAATATGTTATACAAAAAATGGAAAATTCCTTTGACATTGTTGGTGGAAAAATCTCTAGAAAATATTACAAGCGCACGATGAGACTTCTGATGAACAGTTTTAGATACAATTGTAGAAAAGCAATCATGGAGGGAAAAGAGATGTTAGACTCCACTCTATCTCCCAAATAGTGGGAGGCATTGAAAGAAAGTATGTGTTCTGAAGAATATTTGACAAAGAGTAATAGAGGCAAGAGAGCAAGAGATAATGTGAGGACTGAATATACATTTGGCCGAGGCGGGTTGCAGGCCAAAATGGACAAATGTGGAGTAAGTATATGGATTTTGGGTTCAATTTACATTGTGTTATTTCTTTCAATTTTTTATTGAACTGACTATATGTTGAAATTGACATTGTATTTTAGGTGGAAAATAATAATAGAGAAGCAAGTGTAGAATATTTTGTGAATTATATGGCAGCACTAGATTGTACTAAATCTAATACTAGTATCAAGAGGAAATCTAGTTTGTCAATAGAGATTTCACAGCCATATGTTGAATGCCTAGGAAGAGCCTCTCCAAATCATGTCAACTCAAATGAAGACTACCAGCATATAATGAATTGCTTAAACTGTCTCACTGAGAAAGTTTTGTAGTTGGTTGCCTCTGTTAAGCATATAGTTTATGCATTATGATCTACTTGCTCATGCCACAGGTGATGTGGCCAAGGAGCATGAAGTTTTGGTTACTCAAAGTCATGAAGAGAGTCCATCTGCATTTGATGTGCCTGAGAGTGCACTTGTCACATCTGCAACATTTGAAGGAATTAGTGGATTAGCCAAAAATATTTTTAGTGGTGAAACATAAGATGTGCTTGCTTATGTTAAAAGACAAAGATTGAGTCAAGATTTATACAAATCTATAGAGAGGAACACAAAAGAAAGAATATTAGAAGGGAAGAAGCCATTCTTGGTTGAGGTATCAAGAGATGGTGAACCCATTGGGTAAACTGTTTCAAGGTGGGCCTCCAAGTTGGGTGTAAGATATAGGGCCCATTTGGATATCTGCAAATCAAATTTTGTAGAGCAAGATCCACAAAATGTGGAATATGTTATAAAAAAAATGGAAAATCCCTTTGACACTATTGGTGGAAAAATCTCTAGAAAATATTACAAGCACAAGATGAGACTTTTGATGAACAGTTTTACATACAATTGCAGAAAAACAATCATGGAGCGAAAAGAGATGTTAGAATCCACTCTATCTCCCAAATAGTGGGAGGCATTGAAAGAAAGTATGTGTTTCGAAGAATATTTGAAAAAGAGTAACAAAGGCAAGAGAGCAAGAGAAAATCTGAGGACTGAATATACATTTGGTTGAGGTAGGTTACAGGACAAAATGGAGAAATGTGGAGTAAGTGTATGGATTTTTGGTTGAATTTAAATTGTGCTATTTATTTCAATTTTTTATTGAACTGACTATATGTTGAAATTGACATTGTATTTTAGGTGGAAAATAATAATAGAGAAGCAAGTGTAGAAGATGTTGTCAATTATATGTCAGCACTAGATTGTACTAAATCTAATACTAGTATCAAGAGGAAATCTAGTTCATCAACAAAAATTTCATAGCCAAACGTTGAACACCCAGTTTGATCCTCTCCAAATCATGTCAACTCAAATGAAGACTACCAACATATAATGAATTTCTTAAACTGTCTCACTAAGAAATTTTTGTAGTTGGATGCCTCTATGAAGCCTATAGTTTCTGCATGGAATGAGCATAATTCCATGGCTTCAAATTAGGTATGAGGTTATCCCTCAATATTTTGATTCTCAACTATATCATCTTTATATTGTATTCTAAAGATGTCTGCAATTTCATAAATGTTTTCCACAACATGCCTTTATAAAATTACTCTCGTGATCTCCAGGAAAAGTATTACGATCATATATAGAATAGTGAATCTATGAATGTTTTCGTTTTGTTTCATTGAAATCTATTGTGACTGTCCTAAATGTTGTGACTGTGAGTTTTATGAAAAAATAACTATGAGATCAATGAATGATCTGTTAGGTCTCAGAAATGTATGTTTTTAAACAAGAAGGGGGTGCCAATCCCTTAATACACCTGTGGCCCATGAACAAGGTAAACAAGATTGATTCCCCCAATATATATTAATTCTTGATAATCCATGGTTATATCAAGCCATCAGGGGAATGTAAACATTCGTTCCACTGATGTTCATGTGTTACAATGATTTGATTTCTTTTGTTGAATCTATCAGTCTATTGGCCCGAGGATGCCTTAGGAGTCAACCTGATAGGGTATTGTTACATTGATACTAGGTTATTAACTTCTTTCATAAGGGGAATGCAAACATTCATTATATCGAGCCATCAGGGGAATGCAAACATTCATTCCACCGATGTTCATGTGTTACAATGATGTGCTTGCTTTTTATTTACTCTATCAGACTATCAAGGACTCCTTAGGAGTCAACCTTATAGGGTATTGTTACACTGATACAAGGTTATTAATTGCTTTCATCGGGCCGTCGATGAGGCTATGATGGGGGTTCTGTCGATGAGGCATTGTTAGGCTGATAGTGCTAATTTTTATTTAGGAACGGGGAAATATTATGGAGTCTCAAACTCATTCATGGGTGTGACAATTTGGCAGTGTGGGCCACAGAAGCAAAAATCTGCAAAATATCCTGATTAATCCCAATTTTTAAAAAATATATGTAGGCTTTTAGCCAATCATCCATAGCTTGTTCGAAAGAACTTTTTTTAGGATTTTATCCATAGCAACAAGGCAATGAATTGTATGATAAATTTTTTTGATAGACATGTATGACAAATGTGTTAGCATAGACAAGGCAGTGAACTCTTTTTAAAAATGCCTCAAAGAAATGAGGTCTCATGGTGATGGAATCCATGACAATCAAAATGATTTTGATTGTCATTGCATTCCATCACCATGAGACCTCATTTCTTTAAGGCATTTTTTCAATGAGTTCATCGCTTTGTATATGCTATTGCTTACTATTATGCTTTTGATAGATTTTTTCCAAGCATCCATAGCTTGTTTGAAAGCACTTGTTTTAGGTTTTTATCCATAGCAACAAGGCAGAGAACTGTTTGACAAAATGCTTTGGTAGACATGTATGAAAAATGTGGTAGCATAGACAAGGCAGTGAACTATTTGAAAAAATGCCTCAAAGAAATGTGGTCTCATAGAATGCCATGACAAGCAAATGCAATTGGCAGCTGCTCATAGTTATTAGTTATACAATATGAAGTAATTGCATAACTCCTTAGGTTGACTTTGTAAAAACTATATTGTAATTGAAATTTTCTCACCTATCAACATCTAGTTATTAGTTATGCAATGTGAAGTAATGCTTTGAGTTTGAAATATGTGCAATGCAATGTAATCAACGATATGAATATAAACTACAAAAATCTATTTTTTACAATTCATAAGTTAAACTCTTTATTTTATTTGCTCTCTATATCTCTATGCTATGGAAATTCCTTTCAATTTCAAAAAAATAGTTTTTATCTCTTGTTCTACAATTTTTACCTTTTTTTCTAAATCCATTTTTTTCTAATTTTTTCCATACTTTTTCTCAAATTTTTCAAACAATCTTATACTTTTGGTTTGCTGATTTTTCCCCAAAATATTTTTGCTGCTATGGATCATAGAGCAATAATAAAACTCTTGAAATTTTATTCTTTTCTTAGAAATTTCTGATTATTTGCAGTTCCAAGCTTTTGTACTTGCTTGTATAGGGTTTCCTTGTTCTCTTTTGCATTGAATTAGGTGGTTGGGTGAGTTAACTTCAATTTTTTTCTAATTTGGTGGATTCTTGAAGAGTTTTGTGCATTTTGTAGTCAAATTGCTGAAACGGGTTTGTAAAGATAGAGTTGAGGATTTGTGAGTCTACAAAAATGGATTTTCACCTATTCCACCTATTGTGACTTTTATGCTTGGAAAGGCTCTGTTGACTATTTTTTACATGAATTACTCATCTAGATATATTTTTTTGCTTGATGGTTAAATTACATGTAGAGCAATTTTATCAAAGAAGTACAAAAACAAAAATGCCTTGATGTCAATCATAGTTGTGTTAAAGTTGAGGTAATATAATAGTTGTTGTGGAAAAAAATTTATAGCTTTTGCATTCTTTACTTGACTTATATTAACTTTGCATGATGATTAAACCACATGTAGGACAATTATTTGAAAGCAGAACAAAAAGGAAAAGACCCTGTCAATAGAGCTCTCTGTAAAGCTACACAACTTCAAAACAATGTTGATAGTGATTATGTTGAATTCGAGGAGTATATGCATGATATTGATAGTAATACTGGTGCTGAACTTGAGGTGAGTGCTATGAAATGTTACTTTTCCTTGATTCTAAAACCCTTCATGTATTAATGACTGTTATGATCCCAAACAGTGAACAAGCTTATAGATAGTGAATAGACAACTAAAACATTGAATGGAACTCGTAGAACAGTCATTGTACCTACTTTGTCACTTTTTAGTGGGGATTGTTGGCACTTCAATACTTTATGATGCTTGACTGTGTTTTAGGGAATTGTAATTGACCTTGTCAACATCTTGAACTTAGTGTGTTGCTTTTTTCATTAGATGATACTTGCTATTCTTTCCTTCACGGATCTGCTATTAACTCTTCATTATGGTTGTTGTTATTAAAAAAAAGTTTCTTTTGATATTCTTGTCGCTTTCTCTTAATGTCTTGTTGTTGTTTAGTAATGATATTTGTTTCTCAATCCATTAAACTCGTTTTTACAACCATAAAACTTTCTGTCCTTGCACTAAACTCACTACTACAGCCATGAAACTCATTGCTACTACTACTTGTTCATTGGACATCATTCTTGACTTATTTTTGCATACTCTTACACTATTTTCTAACAATGAAAGGCTCTTTCTCTATTGTTTATGTGACCTGTACATCCAACCTTATTTGTTACTCCTTTACTGCTGCTATGAAAGCCATAGAGAAAGAGTGCATTGTTTCCTCAATGACTACTCTTAATGGTTGTCACATGCTGCCTTGATACATTTTGTTCTGTGTTCTTCTTTTATATGTCATCATTGACAGGGTTATGTTGACTGCATGGGGTTATATTTTAGAGCTTTAATGCCACTATTTTTGTACATCTGAATGTATTTCACCTTCACCTTGTAGTAGTAGTAGTTCTCTCATATTGCATTCTTTGTTTTTGTGCATTAGCTACCTTTTTTATGTGTAATAGTGTTGTCATAACCTTATGTGTCTGGCATGCATGTATGGTAATGTAGTGTTTATATTTGTGGCCTTTGTATCAGATTAGCATGAAGCTAATAGTAACATTGTAAGCACTGCTATGAGTGTTGGTTTTTTAGTAAATTAGATCATTGCAATTATTTTTGAAATTTTTCTTTTACAATTATTTTAACATAGAAGAAAGTACTATTTAAGTAAGTAATGGTTGTTTTATTATGCAAACAAGGGTAATCATTACCTATCTAATATAATGTGTTTTTTTTTCTTTTTGCAAAAATGTATTAATGATAAACTCAAAGAAGAGGATAAAGTTAGGGTGTTGGATCCGTTTGATGGTGATGTTATGGGCATTGGGTGGATTCATTCCCTATCTATTGTACATGGATTCAACTTGAAAGGAATAGGAGATGCAAATGTAAACATTTTAAAGGTCACAAGTAACATACCCCTTGTTTATGAAGACAAAGTAGATGAAGTTGTTTGTCTAAAAGAGAAAGAGAGAACCTTCACAAGGTGGCCACTAAAATATTTGCAAAAAATGACATAGTTGAACATGTTTATCATGTACTAGTTAATGTTAGACATCTTAACTCATTGTTTTATGCAGTATTTTGAATGTGTTGTTCAAGGATCTTATTTATCATGGTGTATTTGAAAGAGTTGGAAACTCTTAAACAACTTTGACATTTTTAACTTGATATATATATATATATATATATATATATTTGTATTAATTTTTTTATTGTAGATTACCTTTATTTATCATGATGTTGAATCAATCTTTTAATTCTAGCATGTTGTAGCTTGTTCATATATGTAATATTTTTATTTTCTTTTATGTTTTAGTTCAAGTTTAATATTATGTTAGTTTTGCATTATAATTTATAGTATTTAATAAATTATTCATTTCATGACTATATTTACTACCAATTAATAGAAACCAGTAAATAAAAATGACTAAATTAATGACTAAAGCAATTACTAAATATATGACTAAATTAATGACTAAATATATGACTAAAGTAATGACTAAATATGACTAAAGTATTAACTAAATATGACTAAAGTAATGACTAAAGTAATGACTAAAGTAATGACTAAAGTAATGACTAAATTAATGACTAAATATATGAATAAATAAATCACTACCATGACTAAATTAATGACTAAATTAATGACTAAATCAATGACTAAATCAATGACCAAATTAATGACTAAAATCAATGACTAAATAAATGACTAAAATTGTTTAGTCATAAATTTAGTGGTATTATAAATGACTACAAATAAACCACTAATAGTCACGTGACTAAAGTTAGTCATTTATATGCAATTTTTAGTAGTTTATTTAGTCATATATTGTTGTTTTGTGTACTATTGCAAGCAAAGAAGAGAGAGATATAAGAAAAGAGTGAGAAAAAACAACATAAAAAACAAGAGACATAGGGGTGATCTAATATTTCAGGGTCTGAGCTACTCATATATATATATAAGTATAATAATAGTATATAAATGAATTATCATCAACCCCCTACTATATCAAAGCATGTGAAGAATGCACGAGAAAACAAAGTAAAAATAAAAAAATTGGGTCAACATGGAAGGGAAACTTAAATGCCCCCAACACTTTGCATCATCCCCAATTTGCCAAAAATCAAAGCACATAACAAATGAAGAATGATGATACAAATAAAAGAATATTTACAACACAAAATCATTCATGTATCCAAGCACCAACAAGGGTGAAAGGGTCATCTAGGAAAACATAACACAAGCATGGGGGAACATGTCACAACACATACACATCCAATCTATAGATAAAGAAGAGGTCTCCCCCTAACACTCATCGACCAAGAGGTCATCTGCTTCCCAATCTAAATTATTATAAGGGGAAGGAAGACAAGCCTATAGTGGTGGAATATTAAGAGGAGGAGCTTTCGACCCTCCCACAACAAGGGCTAAGGAAGAATCCCCTACAAGGTCTTCTCCACTTAGCTCTTGTGGAACTATGATCAGCAATTTCGTGAAGATCACCGACAAGGCCATAACATCATCAAGGGAGTTAAACATGCACTTTATAGGAGTTCCATGTCACACCTCAATGAACGGAGAGGATGACGCCCAAGATTCATCGCTTGGTTCACTGAGTGACTCAAGAATGGTGACAAACTCAAGAGAAGTCAAAACTTATTATGTCACTAGAACAAAACAAGCTAGCACAAAACCACCCTTCAGAGAAGGTGGGATCCTCTTATGCCTTCCATTGCTGGAAGGGCCAACGTCTACTTTATGCTTCGTCGGGGGATGTGAAATCCCCATAGACGAGGTGAGAGGCATAGAGGAGGAGGAGAAAACCATGGAAGACACCACCAAAGTATTTGACATGTCCACAGGTTTAGGGAATGGTGGGATGTCTAAAAGGTACATCAATAGGGGCAACTCAACTGAAGGGGCGATAAGCACCTATACTTTTTGAGGGTCAAGCACATTCACACTCACATCAAGAACCAGAAGTGAGACTGAGCTTGATTGAATGGAAGTAGAGGGGACAAAAGAGGAGGACACAACCAGAGGCCCTAAAGTAGGGGTAGTCATCTCCTCTTCCTTCTTCTACAAAGCGGTCTGCTTAGCTGCTAGTGCCTTTTGCTGATGCTTGCGCTCACATGCAAGGTAGTTTTTATGACTCTTTGAGCTAGAGGTTGAGAGCTGTGAAGGGACGAAAGGCTCCTACTTAGTTATAGGGGTATTCATCACAATCATTTCTGGCGAAGGGATAGACTCTTGAACAGGAGTAGGAGGAAGAGATTGAGAGGCAACAAGGGGAATTGAATCTAGCACCTCAATAGTGGGCCACTTCTTGTTCACTGCTTTAGGAGTAGGAGTCCAGTGGGAGGCCGTAGAGGTTGAGACATAGATGATTTCTTGTGGGGACCATTCCTTTTACCATATAGGTAGGTCCAAGGTCTTGAAAGCACAATAGGAAGGTCTGATATCCTAATCTTAGCTTTGCGCCAAGTACGCACCATCAAACTTCTCATATAAAAGCTAGGAGACTTCATCTAAAACTATTGTTCAAAAAGAGGAGTGGAAGAGGCACCCTGAGGATGGGTAGGCCTCTCCTTTTCCTTTTGAGAAGAGGAGGAAGATTGCTCCTGTACTATCAGAAACATCAAATTTGGCTCTCCTTTGCCCCTAGTCTTATACTTCAAATAATTCTTGTAAAGTAGGTATGTTCTTGGGGGGAGCAGACCGATTGGGGCAGGCCAAAAATGATCCAATGAGTAGCCCCCATGGGACACCAATTATTAGTATATAGTTTCATGCACAATATGCACAACACCTTCGTGGGATAATTTCAAACACTTATGAATGATAGAAGTGACTTCTTTCATGGAAGCTAGCCAAGGTATGCCTAAATTCACCTTGAAAAAATCCAATTCCAGAATAATGTCGAAGGTCATGTCCATGGTTATAGGTCCAACTAGGACAGATAGAGTTATTGAGCCATATGGCTTGAGATAAAGGCCATCGTGCATATGGATGGTAGACTTGGTTTCTTCATACTCCTCCTTTTGTAATGAATTCAGCCACAATGTCTCCTTTGTAATGACATTAACTTGGCTCACAGGGTCAACTAAGACCCCTATCACAATTTTCCCATTGAGATGAGCAGGCATGTAGAGGGGAGAGGAATTGTTGTTTAAGGGCATATCCTACGAGGTGAATGTCACATTTGGTGAACTAGTCACAAGCTATAGGGAAGGAGTAGCTGTGACCATGTTAACATATGTCGAGGGTTGAGTGGTAGAATCAGAGGGATCAATAATTAAGTTAGAAAAATGAGCTAGAAATGGGTCCATGTATATCTACAACTCACTATTTTCTTTCACCACCAATTTATTTGCATTTTTTTTAATCCCATAGAGATTAATAGTATTATCCTCAATGTGGTTTTGTATCTCTTAACGTAGGTGCATACAGTGTTCAATATCATGTCCCTTGACTCGATGGTACTAGTAGAAGGAATTTGCATCATACCAATCAGGATAAGGTTCCTTGAGGGGTCAAGGGTTCTCCAAGGTTATGATCTTATCCTTCAACAACTTCTACAAGATGGAAGAATAAGATTCTGCTAACTTTGTGAACTTTTTGTTGCATCTGAGGCCATTATCATTCATTGTGGCTACTACATTCACAATAGCCTTGTCTTTTACTGAGATCAATATGATGGATTTTCCTTCTAAATGAGAGTGCAAGGAGGATCCCCTGAATTGAACTATTGTTTGCTGATATTCTCGTAATGCCATACACAAATGCGTGAAAGATGGGTATTTCATAAGGGAAAAATTTTCCTGTGAAGGTCTCTGTAGGTTCCCTATGAACATCTTTTGCATGTTAGAATTAGGCAATGGGTACAATATTTTTGAAAAGAGTTCTTGATATCGTGCTATAAAATTAGTTATTTTCTTGTTGTTCCCTTGCTTGCATTGGATGAGATTCAAAAATTTCATCTTCGGTTTGATGTTTGCTTGGAACTGTCAAAGAAACTGGTTTACGAGTTGGTCAAATGATAAAATAGAATTATCGAGTAAGGAACAATACCATTCAAGCATTGTATTCTTAAGAGATTGAGGAAATAATTTTTCCATCAACACATTGTGATGGAATAATTTTGTACAAATGGCATTAAAGGAAGAAACATACATTTGTGGGTACCCTTTTCCACCATATATTTTTTAATAAGGGAGTACTTAGGATTGTCATTGATAATGGGCTATGTTAGAAGAAGGGCTAAAAGATAGGCTAGGCAAAGGCCTGGGAGAGACTTGCCAGCTAGTTTTGCATACGACCCATATTCTGAAGCAAGGCATTCAAAACATAATGAATAGATGACAAAGGACCAATGGAACCTCCAGAACCACTACCACCAAAACCACCTCTGGAGGCACCTTTAGAGCCACCACCACCACTTTGACCACCGCCAAAACCACCACCACTGGGAGGGCCTCCATCAAAGCCACCTCCACTACCAAAGCCATCTCCATGGCCTTCATCACAATCACCTCCACTAGTTCCACCTTCACTACCAAGTCCACTACCACCTATTCCACTAGAGCCTCCACTACCAGGAGTAGTGGGAGGGGTGAAACTAAATCCAAGGGGTGTTTTACTCACCTTGAGAGTGTGAGGCCCTTGGGAAGAAGAAGAGACTAATCGAGGGCCCTAATTCGGCCATGTAGATGGATGTAGTGGGTAGTGATATGCCTATTTTTCTTTCATAGCCATAGAGCACTTCTCCTCAACTGGTACCCAATCTAGGCCTATACAAAGGGACATAAGCTTTGGTTAGATCGGTGAGGTCGCGTAGAAATTTTATGCATGTTCGATATTTCCCTAGCAACTATCTCACCTCACTTGCAAGCTTAGTGTCTCTCACCATATTCGGTGTGTTGAGTCTCAAAAACAAAGGTTTTGAACCATAAGAGGGTACCAGCCTCTTAGTACATTTTTGGCCAATGAATGGGGCAAATATGATTGATCACCCCCTACTCTTTAGACTTTGCTAAATCTAGGCAGGTGTACCTGAGTAATAAGGAAGATTTGAAAGCTTGAATATGATCTCTAACTTAGGTAGTCTACTCACAATGGCACATGGGGGTGAAGTAGATGCAAGGTTATTGGCTAATTCCTACTGCAAATATTTCAAGAATCAAATGTATGGGTAAATATTATATAAATTTATTCTAAAGTTGACCAGTGCCTAATCTATTGGGTGAATGGAGTTAATGGGTGGATAATGATTATGGAGATAGATTTGTGAGATGGTTAAACCTATTCTTTAGCTTAACTCTAACTTGTTGGGAACTTTATGTGTTTGCATCTTGTACAAATGTGTAGGTTTGTTAGTTACACAATACCCTTATTTATAAATCCAAGTGTTATTATCCTAAGCTATTGTGATCTCATGAAAGGACTTTTAGTTCTCAACTTGAGGGAAACCAATCAAAACAACCACTTTGAAAGGATTTTAATCCTTGATAGGAACCAATTAAAATGAATTATGTGAAAGGATTTTTAATTCATTCCAACCAGAAACCAATCAAGATAACCACACAACAACAACAAATGTTTCTTGACAAATTATATAAATTTGAATAACTTAGAGAACCACTTTGGAGACAGTACAACATATGAGCATGAAATTAACACAATAGTTGAACACTGAAAATAGATCACTAATTAAAAATAGTCTTCTCCATTATATTGCTTCAAAATATATACATTGATAGTAGAATTTTTTGATGTATGGAAATGGATGGATGGAATATTCTATACTAATGTAACCTATCTACTACTATTGATGGTGATCTAACCTACTATCTTTCTCTTCATTTGATTTCATCTACCATATATACATTATATCTTCTAGGGTTATGACCCTTCACATGTCCACTTGGTATAACTCTTTAGTTAATTAATTGCCTTTGGAAAATTAAAATATTTCAACTTTTAATCCTCATCTTTGTAATCTCCATGAAAATTAAACCATTTCACAATACTCTAATTTCAATTCCCTTTGCTGGAAATTTCTCACTTTATATTTTACCTAAAATGTCCTTTGGGTGGAATAATTACCCTCTTCATAATCATTATTCATATTTCACCCATTTTCCTTTTAAGAAATTCATTCGTTAGGTAAAATAATTTCTCATTGGTTTAACCCTCCATGCATAAATATTTTATTTTTGGGTGAAACATTATACTCCTCAAAATAATTATATTTTCCCGCGTGCTTGCAAATATATTTTGAGCTTCCATATTAAAATATCTCATATTTCATTTCTCGCTATCCTGCACAAATTATTTCCCAGAGCACTTTATATCTAATTATTTTCTTCTTCCACCACTGTCTCACATTATTTCATGGGAGCACCTGCAGTAATGCGAGAAGGGTCTTCAATTTCATCCCCATCCCGCAAGGGCACTAAGGTTCTCCAGTGGGGATGCGGGAAGAACTATGGACTTCACCAATGACTATGCCTCAATTTACCTATCATCCGACACATAGTCTGCTCTACCTCCATGAGCATGTGAGGGAAGATTGTCAAGTTACCGTATTACCACAACTCATTTGTTTACATTTTTCGAGGATGTGGGTCAGCTTTTGTGCATCATGGGTATGGTGGTGTTTCTCCTCGTTAAATTCATGGCATTAGGGTTTATGATTGTTAATGAATTTCCATCTGTCTTCTTGTTGTTTTTTGATACAACATGTCCACTCCCTGTTGCTTTTTTATTATTTGAAGGTAGCAAGAGCATTGAATAAATAACAAATATAGTGACTGTGAGTACTCTTGGATTTTCTCAGCCACAATAGCCATGTCAAATATTGAGGATGTCACTTCCAAGTTTCCAAGATGATGCTCCATATTGGCATGTTTAAGTATACCATCTAGAAATCCAGGTGTTATCTCTGTATTAAGAAGTTTTTACTTAACATGAGCCCCATCAATACCTCCTACTCATTTCTTGAGTCGAGTAGCAAAACTGTGTATCTTTGTTTGTCTTCTTCACATTTTTCTACTTCTCTACGAGTTCTATTAGCATCGAGTAAATGTTTTGAGTAGCCAACATATAACTCTATCTTCTTCTCATCAGAGCCATGTGTATGAGGGCTTTCCATAGTCGTTGGTTCGCCAAGCACACAAAGTACATTTGTTAATTCTTACACTGCTTGATGAAAATTATCAGCAATACATTTTTCCTTTTGAAGTGTTGAAGTTAATTTTTTTTGCATTGCAATGCCAATATCAAAGCGTAACATGTAATTTGGGGATGCCAGTTATCATGTTGCTCATGCTTTTTGGTTCTTCCTTAAACCTGCAACCATGTCATCTACTTTTTTTAGAAATGAACTGGTCATCACACTGCTACTTTAGTTTTTTCATCATGCTCCTTTTATGATTTTTGTCATTATGCTTTGTATGTGTGGATTGCAGCTAAATCAATGAGTGCTTTATCAGATTCTAATACTTTTTTATTACCTTTGTTACTTCATATATGGTTATGTCCATTTCATATTCTTCTCAAACCTCACGAATGAAATTTCTTTAGTTTTGTCACAATTTATGCATTGCAATCATAGAAAAATTAAGTCACAGGCTTTCCAGAACCCATAGTTTCATAGACCTTCTCTCGTGTAGAGGATAAACACCCTTCTATTGGCATGAGACAAAAACAATCATTTCTTGAAAATAGTTCCTTTTCTTGATAAAGTCCTTGGTATTTATGGTGGAAATGATGCCCCTTTTTCATTGTGAACATTTGATGTGCTCCTACTAAACGTGAAGAAATTTCTTGCGACCCAACAACAACCATAGTTTTCAAATTGCACTCTTATAACTTATGCACTACCTCCTCAAATAGGTTATCTTGAGTAGCCTTAAGAGGTTGTTTGATTTTTGCTTTTGAAATTGTTTCATTTATGACGTCCATGGTTGCAAGTGCCATGGCCAAGATGGAGATTGTAGTATGATGTATCATGAAGAACATCAGGCTACGTTTTTCTCACATTTTTCAAAGTGGCATATCCTGAGAACTCTTGGAGTTGCAAAACACTACACATGTGTACATTTTATAAAATTGCAGTGATAACATAGTGACAATAAGGTCTAACCAATATTTATCTCGTCCAAGTTGATGTCATCTCTCTATCAAAACACTTTTTAAATGGTTTGATCTCCATATTACTTTTGAGTGTAACCTCAAATATTTGAATCTCATGATATTTCATCAAAATACATCTTGAATTGAAGTGGGTACTTGTTGAAATTTTGTTTTCTAGCATTTTGCACTATGAAAAAATAAGATCAAGTTGCCTCCAAGATTGCCTTGAAAATTTAATCAAACCTTTTCCTGGAGCTATGAAAATGTACCAACATGTTGAGTTATGGTAGGATAACATGGTTTTCAAATGGATTTGCATGGATTCATCAAGATTACAAAATTTCAGCATTCAAAATTACTTATTTAGCATTTTCTGAAAACTACCATTGTCACTTAACTAAAACTTTCTCGCTTACCTCTTTGAAAAAGTATCAAATCTAAACTTAGGAAGCTATAACTTGGAGGATTGGTTCATTTAGGATCCATGAATATGCATGAAAAATGATTTTTTACCAAACCTCTTCCTTCATAAAATATCAAGTATCAAAGTTGACTTCTTTGAACTTTCTGGAAATGCAATCATGAAAACTGTGTAAAACCCATTTGGTTTTGGCTTCGAAAAAAATACCAAACTAGGTTTTATGACAACTAAAATTGGCATGGAGGTAGATTAACATAGGGAAAATTCAAGAAACCAATTGTTCCATCATGATAATCCCCCATTTGGTTAATATTGTCTTCTAAAGTTCCCCCCTTTTGACATATTTTACTGTGTAGACAACAAACCTTTCCTAGAACCTTTTAACTTGATACTTCAAAAATTCCTCAAATCAGATCATAAGAGGCTAAAATTAGGTAGATACACTCACATATGGAAAAAAAACATGCTTGCAAGGTGGTTTTGTGTGAAATTTCACTGGCTTCAAGTTGTGGTTTTTCAAAGTGGGTCATTTGAGTAGATTTTCCAATTGTACTTTTGAGTGTTGAAATCAAAATTTTCATTGTGGAAACCTAAAATTTTGCAAAAAATGGTAGGAATTTTTAGGTTCAAACACTTTTCTTTCTATAAATGGTTTACAAGGTCTATTAGTTTGTTATCTAATTCCATAAGGTTTTCTGTAGGAATACACACTGCATCATCCTCATCTACAGATGAAGCTATAGGGGATATGGGAGGAGTAGGCACCGAGTGGTCTCTTCAATGAAACCCATCTCATCAACATAATTTTTTGGAAAATTGGTGGTAAAATAATTAGTTAAACTAGTGGGAAAATTGGGGGTGAAACTAGAAGTGGCATTCATCTTCTCCATCGGTAGGTGTCACACACATCTCTTGACAACGTACCTGAAAGTTATGGACTGGGTTGTGATGCTCATAAACCTTCACAACACTTAGGGTTACAATAATGACAAGGCATGAGGGAAAAGTCTTAATACAAAAAAATGGGTAAATGCTCTTCACGTCAGGTTCGCCAAAAATGTAAGGGAGGGGGACCAACCACATCAAGGCTCTAGGTCATAGAGAGTCGGGAGCGTAGGGCTGCCCTAACTTACCTCACTCTAAATGGATGAGGATCGAGAATGAAGAGCACTATGAGTAGTTTTGTCAATCTACAGAGTTTGTAGACATAGAAAATATACAAATTGATCCTATACACTTGATCTTGCTTTTACTAACACCGTTTCATCCTGAATCATCTCCTTTACTAGTCAATTTAATTGAATAATCTCTATTTGATTAAATTCATCACATTTCATCTCTTAATTAGATAAATCAAATTTATTTGATTAAGTCATCATCTCCTATTAATTATATAAATCACTTTGTTTAATTAATCCTATAGTCCCTCTTTTAATTAAATAATTCAGTTTATTTAATTAAGCTCTAAAGTCATCTCATTTAAATTAAATAAATTATCTTTATTTGATTGAAAACTAACATCATTCTCTTTAATTAAATAAATCAAAATTTATTGAATTAAGTCTAAATCCATTATTCCTCTCATTTTGATTTATTTAAATCCTAAAATCTAAATCAAATTGTTAAATCAACCAATCTCCTCTTAAATTAATCAAATCCTGCTTAATCCCAATCCTAATCCCTCAAATCCTCTAGCTTTTTCCACTTGCTCATGAAAATCAATTTAATTGATTTATAAATTCTTCTATTTCATTCAGAAAGGGGATCAAGTTGGAATATTCTTCAAATTTGAATTCTCCCTCCCAAAAGGACTTGTCCATCCAACAAGGCATTAAAGTCCTCTTACATGTCCTTTTTCTTGAGCCAAGTGGCAATAACTCCTCTTCCACATCTGACTCCACAAGCTAACTTTCAAATTTCAAATATCCACATAATAGCATTTATTTGCATATTCACCAAAATGTGCTCCACCTCTATCCACTCACATGTTGACCAGTGGCATTGTGCTATTTGTTAATCTTTTGTCCCACATTCATCCCATTTTGTATTCCTCCATCCTTGTCCATTATAAATAGAGGCCTTCTCTATTTGTTTGATCATCCACAATCCATGTAAAATCACTATGCTCAATTGAATCCACCATTATCATCAATAGCATCCATATTGCATCAAAGTTTTCATAGAGTTTCATCTATCATAGCAATGTTATCAACATTTTGAATCAAGGGGAACACAATCATCATCATCATCATCATCATCAAATCTTTGCAAGGAATTGGGAAAGGGCTATTTTCCACATCAAAATAGCACCAATTCCCCCATGGGATTAAGAGTTTGAACATTTAAATAGGATTTAATAGCTTTTTTATTTGTGTTTTGTAATTTATTTTTTGTTTTCATGCTTCAAATGAATCTTATGGGGAATGATGTTTCTAACTTGCATATTGGACTAATATTGTCTTTGTTCTTTGTGTTTGTGCAGGTATAGGATCACCATTCACATTTTGGTGCTAGAAGAAGGGTGGATTGGAGGAAATTAACACGTTTTTCTTCAAAATTTTCTTGTTTTTTGAAACTTTTTGTGTCTATAGGAAAGTGTGCCACTGATAGAGGAACTACACCACTATCAATCTAGTGGTGCTATATAGTGACACTGGAAAACTTTAAACTGTGATGTTGGGTTCTTCCCGCCGGCATATTTGAATTCCAAACTATGACGCTTTGCCATTTTCTTGTCACCGGTCAGGTCAAACTCCAAAGCACACCATTGGTTGAAACAATGACACATATGTGGTCACTGGTTTCTCCACAGTTCGATGCTATCAATCCCAACATCGCCATATAGTGACGCTGACTCTATCAAACTATGTTGCATTTGTGGATTGCACTGCTAGGTTTGAGTAAAATTCAACTTTCAGGTTATTTTTACATGTGCTTTTGTCTTTGATTATTTTAACCTTTTAACCTGTTTGATGTCTTCTTTTTTTTGTGAGCTAATCAGTTTTGTAGGTTGGAGTGGTCAAGAAGGAAGGGAGAAAGCAAGGAGTTTTCTTTATGACATCTTCTTTCTATTGTATCAAGTGTTTTTAAACACTTTAGAAGAGATTATAATTCTATTCTAAGGATTTGCTATCTTTCAAGCTTTAGGACTCAATAAATTTCATTTGGGCTCTAAAAAGAACAAAACAAAGGGATTAAAAAGAACCTTAGGCAACTTACTAGAGTTTGTTTTGAGGCTTTAAAATTGAGCAAACAAATCTCACACTTCAAAGTTGGTGCTTAAAAAGAACCGATCTTCTACTTTGAAGGTTAAAATGAACATGTGCCTTTTATGTTTTGTAATCTCTTATCTAAAGTAATATCATTTAAAAGGTGTATGTTCTTCTCTCACGCCTCACAACAATCTTGAGAATCAAAAGTCTTTTTGGTAACATTAAGTTGCATAAAAGATTGCCTCTACATTTCATTTGGGTTCTTAAAATTGAACAAAGCTTGCTAGTGTGAGTTAGGTATATCACATGTGTTCTATCTTTTTTCACACAAAAAAATATTGATTGAACTAAGAATGTGCTTTCTTTTGTTTACCCTTAGAGGGCCTGCTTGATGGGAAAAAGTAATCACCCCAAGGAACGACCCAACCGGGAACACACTAAAGCCAAGAGACTTCCAGCTAGTATATAAGTGTGGCTACTTGAGGAAAGTTCAAGTATCATGAGGATTGTTCCGAAAAGAAGGGAAATAATGGTCTCTTTCCATATGGATGATCCCCCACAAATGGAATGCATTTACTAGAACCTTTTGTTTAGAAGTCCAAGTCCTTATCTATGTATTGGTGCAAGAACGGTCATTCTGAAGCCACTCCACATTCTTGCGGTTCTTGGTAGAGATGAGAAGTATGCCATGGGAGTTTCATGGGTACTAAAGCTTGGATGACCCATAGAAGTGAGTGTCATGGAGGGGAGCCAATGTGGTCAAGATTTTAGTCATTCGCTCTAGATAAGCGCAACTGGATTTATCCAAGTGGGAACTCAACAAATATTTTCTCTTCTATCCTAGGGTTGTGCAATCTTTGAGTCAATTAAACACATTGCTTGGATCCAAAATCTTGAAAAAAAACATTCAAAAAGGACATCAAATTTCAAACCCTTTAGTAGAAGCAAATACTAATAGGCTATCATTAGGTCCCATTACTTTAGAATAAAATATTCAAATTGTCGACCGAGTAGTGTTCAAGGCAATCTGCAATAGAAGAGTTCTAGAGTATCTCCCTTAGGTTCCTTAACTTTTTAAGAAAAACTTTAAATTAATTCTAACTTCAAACTATTAAACTATCAAACTGAAAAGTAATTTATTCCTAAGAAAACAAAAAATGCTTGAACTGTAAACATGAGTATACTAATTTAAAAAGCATAATAACTAAGTTAAACACACATAGAATCAATTTAAACTAAGAAACTGATTATAAGAATAGAAAATCTTATAACAATCCATAAAACATTTTCTTTATAGTCAAAGTTCCAACAGTAAATAACAAAAACTACAAAAGTTGGAAAAAAAATATACTTCAAAACTAAGATTTCATAACAATGAATTCAAATATCTCTCTACAAAATATCAGTATGACAAAAGAAAACATTTATCTACTCCCGTCGAGTGGCCAGCTCGTGGGACAACACATTCATTCTCAACTTACATCCACAACTATTTCAGAAACACCTCCATTAATCATAGTTATCATCCATAACTCATAGCTCAGAATTTCAGATAACAATCTCTTTATTTATAAACCTTGGAAAACATTTTGTTAGCATAACATTACTTTTCACTGTATATGTTACTTCCAACGACTGTATCTTTTATAGAGAAACTATAACCGCATGCTATGTTTTAGATGGTATGGATAACCATTGAAAAATATCTAAACAGATCTACATATAACTCGTCTATCCTATTACACAACATTTAAGAGGCTCAAATTGAGCCATAAAGTCTTTTATTTAAAAAGGTAACAAAAATAACATCTTTTAAGAACAACAACATTTTCGGTCCATCATCCTGAAGTTGTGGAGCATACTTCCAGCATATATCTCTAACTGTTCTGGAGCACGTGCCAGCTGGATACTTCAATCTACAACTTGGTTGACCAATTATTATCTACAAAAAACTTAAAACATCCCATTAAATCTGTATTGGAAAATTACTTTAAGAAATCAAAAGAAATAAAGTTTATACAAGTTCTTACTAAAATTAAGCAATTATTTCTTCTAAAATTTAATTAATTGGCAGAGGATAGAAATTTGCATGTATGAACCAGGTCTTTGTGGTATTATTATGATGAGGTTATTTTTACCTCATCATTTCCTCCCCTTCCTAGTTCTTGACAAGTCCTCTTGTCCCCTGATTATAATTCTTCCCTCTACTCCCTTCTTCATACTTTGCACCGATATCATATAAGTATTTTGTTATGTCATCAAAGTTTAAAGGGGAATTATGGAAACCTGCATGAAAAGAAACTCCCCTTTTCCATTCATTGAAGAATTTATTATCCTGATCTATATTAATATGAAAAGCATGGGCTGGATATAGTAGTAAAGGAGGTATGTACCTCATTCCTATCCATTTTGTTCTGAGATCTCCTAGAATTTTGGCCAAGGCATCTGCTCTTCTGAAGGACCATCTAAGACCAAGAGGAGAGATCACTTCTCTCTTCTTTAAATATAAAGGAAATGGAGTGTATCTCTTTTCACATGCATGCCAATCCTTTCCAACCAATTTTTTCCCCTGTTCTATGAAATGATTATAGAAAACCCGAAGGCTATTATCATACCTTTCTTTCATTTTCTCATCCAGCAAAAGAGCTACAAATGTCTTCTTAAAAGCTGCTAGTCTACTATTTAGAGATCTTATCTGAAGTCCTATACTTTTCTCTGCTTGAACATATTTTTTATTTCATTCTTTCCAATGGATTTGATTCCACATAGTAGATAGTAGAGATCTTAATTGTACTTCTCCCACAAAAATATTAACAAAGAAATCAGTATGCTTCTCTAACAAAAGATCATGGGTAAAGAATTCACAGAGCATATCTTGCTCTTTAGGTTTTGAGTCTGTAAACACTTTAAAAAATTCTTTATCGTTTGGTTCATAGGGTTGATCATTGTAAATCCTAAGCAGTTTCCATCTAAAAAATTGCTCATTCAAAAACATGGAATATATTTTGGATGGCCTTCTACAAGATAAAAGAAATTTAGCTATTTGACAAGTATCTTATTTCCCCTTATAAGCTTTATGAAATGCTTCTCTTAATAATACCATTTCCATTTTCAATATGTTATTCTCAATTTGTGCATTCCTGAGGAAGTAGCACCATTCCATCCATTTCATTAATAATGGAGGAATCTAAATTTGGAACCATTCAGTTACCATTGGCTTGGTTTGAACTTCTCTAGATTCCATCTTTGGTTTACCAGTGCTTTCCTGTAATTCTTGCTCTAATTCCACAATCTTACTAAGAGAAGTATTTAATTCTTCTTTTTTTCTTTTCTTATCTTCTTCAAAAGCTGAAAACATGAGCATAAAATTTCCTTTTAAATTCTGAATTTCTTTATTTAATTCATCCCTATGTATCCTATTTTCCTTATCACAATTCTGAATTTGTAATTGCAGCTCACTAATAGATGTATCTTTTCCCTGCATTTCCAACTTTAAATCCTGAATTTCTTGATCCATTTCATCTATTACAATCTTATACACCATGATTTCCTCTTGTTGTAATTCCATTCTTTCTTTATTTTCATGTAGCTGATTTCTTAATTCTTCTATTTCTAATTTCAATTTTTCAAACTCCATGTTAATATTTTTAGTTTCAACAATTTCAACAGCTTTATTAATAACTGGAGACAATTCCCCTAACATACTATCATCAATCTCCCTAAAAATTGTAAATTGTTCCTTTTCTATTTCCTATTTTTCTTGTTCTACAACTTCCTCTTCAGATACCAAATGAAAATGCACTTCTTCAATAGATATTTCTTTTTCTAAGGATTGGTGAATTGACTCCTCAATTTCCAAATTTCTCTTTTACTTTTTAGATTTTGACCTCTTCTCTTTACTTTGTGCTAGGGTTTCTATAGATCTAGAGGATAATATTTTACTCCTCCTCAAGGGAGGAGTATCCTGATAATTTAAAATAGTTGGATCATTTAGAAGAATAGTTCTTCTTTTCCTCTTCTTAATAGGGTGAGTATCCACATTTGGAATCATTATCTCTACATCCTCTATCTAGGCCAGAGTTTCAAACTCATCTTTTCTAAATTTTGGCACTTCCTCACCAACTATGGTGGGAATTTGGGGTTCAGGAGCTTTAGGGTTTTCAGGGGAAGTTGCTCTGGAAGGTGAAGCAACTTGTTTTGAGGATTCTCCTAATTCTATCTTCCTTCCTGATGTAGACATATCAAACTTCCCCCAAAAAAATTCCCATTTTCTTTGAGGTTTCTTACGAAAATGATATTTACAAATCAATTGAATTAATCCATGGTGTTTTAATGGTCCTGAACTAGTTTTGTATCTCTCTATTGAAGGATTAATAGAATCTTCAAGAAATGAGGCAAATTAATTCTTAGAGTAGGTTTTTCCTTCCTATGTCACAAATGTTTTAATATGCGAAATGTTGGTCCTACCATAGTGGCAAGTTGACCTTCACAAGTAAAATATCTAATGATCCATGCAACAACAGTACCCTAGGGTTCTAAGATAGAGGCTCTCTGAAACCCTTTATTCTGTCCTCTAGTATTGACAACTATCATGGGTTGAGGATCTCCCTATCTAATGAATAATTCTGATAATTTTTTATGTGGAATTTGTGTAGTTTTAGATATTTTAATACCAGAATCTTCCAACCCTGAAATAGAAGAGATATTTTTGAACTCACCTTGAAACACTTCCCATGCAGAATCACTTGACTGTTATAGTCTCTTTCTACAAATGCATTCACCAGCTTTTCATTATACCCTTCAAATTTCTTGATAAAATCCAGCCAGCCTACTTCCTTAAACACCCGAGAGATATTACTTAACCCCAACAAATTTTCTACAGAAGCTAGCTCAGATTTCTTCTTTGTGCCTCTTATTTTCTTGTCTCTCTTGCTTACCACCTTGTTGAAAAATTCAATAATGCCAAGGACTTGTGCACCGGTATTTTTGAAGATATGTTCAGACTGATATCATTTACTCTACTCTTGCCTAGAGCTTACTGTGTAATGATTTCAATTTGCATGAAGTGCCACAAAAAGAGTAGTGTACTTAACAACTAATTACCAAGTGGCTCAATTTACTAAATTGGGAAAAGAAACTCTTTCCAATCAATTATATTTTATTCAAAAATAACTACTTATTTAAAGAAAAAATTTGTACTTACTTCTGTTCCATGATCGCTTGAAGATCTTGTACCTCACGATTTGACAAGATGATGCAAGGGTATTGGCTAAGGTGACGGTATAATTATTATGACATGAATGAAGAGACTCATGGATGATGAAGTTATTAATAAAGATAGACTATTACAGTGGCTTTTATTTACAATGACAGAAGAAGGCACATGTACCAATGTACGATAACCAAAGTATCAAAAAAGATTTGAATTTTTTTTCTAGAAAGGAGTTGGCGGAATGAAAATGAATAAGTTCTGGAGTGTGTGTAAAGCATGCATTCAGACTAAGAAAGTGGTCAAAGTTCTGGAGCACACGTAAGACATGCATTAGGAACTAAAAAAGTGGATAAGTTCCAGAGCATCGCTAAAAGATGCAACCGAAATGGTGATCAAATGAAAGTTCCAGAGCATCGTTGAAGGATGCATCGGAAGCAGCAAGAAGTTCTGGAGCATCGTCGAAGGATGCAGCTGGAGCGGTGACCAGATGAAAGTTCCAGAGCATCATTGAAGGATGCAGCTGGAGCAGTGACCAGATGAAAGTTCTTGAGCATCATTGAAGGATGCAGCTGAAACAGTAATAGATGAAAGTTCCAAAGCACTGGCCAGTTGAATGATCAAGTTTTGGACCATCATGGAACAGTGCTCTGAAAGTTGTTATTCCTTTATGAAAAGTCCTGCCAATAAAAATACGTGTTAAATCTGAAATTTTATGAAAGATGCTAAAAAAATGAACTAAGTACAATTTTATTTTTTTAGATAACATATAATCATTTAAATCAAAATAGACTCTGCCTTAGCAGAGTCAATACATTGGATTTCTCCTTGCATTTCTACTAGCTTTGTAAATTCTTCTTTATTAACTAGTTTGTGATAAATACGTAGGTAATGACCATTTACTAAGAGAGTTCGTGAATCACCATCGATAGGTTTTAACTAAACTGTGTCATTCAAGAAAACCTCAGAAATTTCATATGGCCCCAGCCAATGAGTTCTGAGTTTTCCTTTATGATCTTTATATCTTGAATCGAATAGCAGGACCCAGTCACCATTATAAAATTCTAAAAATCCTTAACATATTTGTCATGCCAAACTTTCCGTTGATGTTGAACTAATTCTGTTTGATGAACAACGTCTAGATGAAGCTCATCCAACTCATTTAACTATAAAAATCATTCTATTTGAGCTCATTTCAAATCTAGACCCAATTCCATAGCTGTTCGTAGGGTCTGAAGTTCAAATTCAATGGGAAGAAGAGGTTTCTTTCCAAAAACAAGCTCATAGGGACTGAATCCAGTTGTAGATTTCCATGTTGTATTATATGCCCAAACAGCTTCAGGCAACTTCCTAGCCCAATCTTTTCTTCCTGACGAGACAGTTTTTGTCAGTATGTTTTCTAACTCCCTATTAGTCACCTCTACCTAATCATTTGCTTGAGGGTGATAGGGGGACAACTTCTTATGGCTCACCTGAAAATGGTCTGTAAATGCTAGGAGGAATTTAGACATAAATTGGGGTCCCTGATCTGTAACAATAGTTTGAGGGGCTCCAAATCGAA
>VDFB02025043.1:0-29529 GCA_007258455.2 Sequoia sempervirens
TCTGCTCTCTGAGTTTCCTGATTTGCAGTTTAGCTTATTTGAGAGTGTTTAATGCATTGGTTACAGATGCTGTTCATGGTTTGGACATTGCTTGAAGTATATAAAATAAAGAGCATAAAAACAGAAGCAATGTACTAGGATAGATATTTTTTTAGAGCTTCAAATAATCAGATTTAAATAACAGAATTTTACTGTTCATTCAACACAGCAGTCTTAACTTCAAAATACAAATAATTTTCCGACCTGGAAATCGCCCTTAACAGCAGATTGTAGCCTCATAAGAAACATGTCCAGCTCTCAAGAGATGACTACCATACACCCAGCAGTTTTGGCCTTCAATTCATGCCCTCCCAACGCCATGAGATGACTGTAATACCCCCTTCAATATTCAATGATGGCAGCACATATAACTGCAGTTTGTAAACTAGAGATTTATGCACCCACAAGGGCGTACCCTAGAAGTAAATCGATCTGCTCTAGAAAATAGAGTCCTTCACCAAAAATTGCAGTCTAACACTTATTTGAATCGCCATGAGGAGAGGCACCTTTAGAAACAATACCCAGTTTGATAGCTAACACCATTTCTGAGATATGAGTGAAAATGTGAGTACAGGTCCAGAATATCAATGCCCAGAAACTGATTTAAATCACACCTAAATCATTACTAAATCACACCCAATCTGAAAGTAGCAAACGCCATCCAAAAACCAAACTGAAAACCTTTAGAAAAATTTGGAAAATCTTCATATTTCTTGCCCAGATGTGATTCCTGAGTGAAATCACCAGTCACCAGCTTGAGCAGATCTCTCACTACCGAAATTGGTCTTAGACAACGAGGGCCTTCGTCCTCAAATCCGTTTCTCAGTCCTCCGGTATCAAACCAGCAGCACCTCCCTAAGTTGTCAAAACATCCATAGCCAAATGAACTTCAAACTCAACTTTTAAAAGGATGCCTCTTCAATTAGGTCGACCAAGCAGCCCTAAAAACCAACGCCACTTTTGGAGATATTATGATTTTTGATTAAAAAGGAATCACAACCAAACATTAGCTTTCTTTTTTAATTTTGATTTCCTCTCCTTACTTGGGTGTCCATTCCTTATCTAGCCTTCAAAAACATTTTTGATGCTTTAAAAACAACTTAAGTTGATTACATTAGGCACCATGGTACAAATATGTCCCCTTATGACCCCTCAATCAAAAAATATGAAGTTACTTTAATAAAGCTCACTTTTCGAAACATTATTCAAATATTTAAATGATTCAACCTTAGTAACTTTATATCGACTGAATATGTGCTGTTGTGACTAGCCATACTAGGTCCCGCATACCCTAGTTGACTTACTATTTTTAGAAAGTCCTAAAAATAGTAAGTAGCGCCCTAAACTTGAGCCGGAGAGAAATTGAGTTGCTCGAAAGGTCTCACTGAGGATTGAAGCATAGTACCAGACCCCCTACTAAAAATAGCACTTACTAAAAATAGTAAGTGTATCAGAGCCAACCCAAACTGAAAGAGGACGTCGTAAAATGGGGACATTACAGTCCACCCTTCCCAAAGATTGCTTGTCCTCAAGCAATTCCAGTAAAGCCCTGCAATCCACAATCAAAATCATACTGAAACTAGAAATGATCCCTGGGTCCCAAATAATTTGAGGAGGTCTGTAGCTCCATCTGCTCAAATCCCTGTCCTACGAGGTACCAACACATGAGGCCTTCTGAAAGTCACCTATAAGAAGAGTGATAAAATACCACACAAACTCAATCCACTTCTCAAAAATAAGTCCCTCAAGAGAACCAAACTGAGGTGCCACAGGAGTAAGCTCAAGAAAATCCACACTAGCTTTCTCATCCCAAACGGTAGCTGCTCTAAAACCTAGTGTGAATCTCAGAAAGGAACCATTATGCTGAAGCTGCGTCACATTGAACATCACGATCAACCCAATGTGCTCAGATTGTACTCTCCTATCCCAAACTGCAGCAATCAATAAACCATCCATCGAGACGATGTATGCCCTCGCCATGAAGTAACTGTAGTCAATGTCACTCACCAAAATGGGAGTAGATAATGGGGGCACTATATCCGGATAGGTACTCACAACTAGCTGCCCCAACTCGAAATCAATCAGCTCACCGAGAAATGTGTGCATAACCTGTTGATGTTATAGCGGCGGGAGATATCTTTCTCTCAAGATTTAAATAATAAATAATTAATAAGGCAAGTCGGCCTTAATTATAAATTACATTTTATATTTTTATTCCTTAAAAGAAGCCGACCTAAATGAAGAGACGCCTTGGTTTGTATATATACAAGGTGAAGTTGATTCATCAAATCATCAATTCATTCTTCATTCAATTTGCACTCTCAAGGAGAAGTTTGCACCTTAGCAACAGATCATAATTTTTGTAGCAGCAGTTCGACTTCAAGGAGATTAATATTCGATTGTATCAAGGAGAGATTCTCATCATTTATTTTGTCAAGTTCGCCCTTGAGAAGGGTCTGATTTGTAAAGCAGATTTCTGCTCTTATTCATCCTATATATAAGAGATATATTTTGTTGGGTTTTTCTCCCTCGAGAGGAGGGTTTTCCCAGGGTAAACTGCTGTGTTCATTTGTCTTATGTGTTGCATTATTTATTGCTTACATTTCTGATTTAAAACTAACATAACCAACTCAAGAAAGTGTGGGCAGCAGTAATATATCCGTGATTCCACTGGATACGTTGGAGAAGTAAGCAAGACATAAGTTGAAGAATAATCCCCTAGCACCAAATCATAACTGACACCCAAGCCTAACTGGGTACAACTCAACTGCTGATCCCAAAACGAAATTGTATGTAAGCTGATCGGAAAGTGTTTCCGGGCACCAAAGCTGGAAGTAGTCCCACAAGTTCATTCTTGAGGCAACACTTCACGACTAGAAGCTGCACCGGGGTCCCAAACGTTGCTTTTTTCATCTAATGCAGTGCTGCAACTAGGAGTAGTTTCATCATCCAACTCAAAAAGTGGGTTGTCATATACCCTATCAGCTCCTATCTCAAACAAGAGATTTTCAAAAAGCATCTGTTGACCACCCTCAAGAGCTGATTCTAAATCTGAATCAACAAAGCTGCTAGGTTCTTGCTCATGTTCAACTATATGCAAAGTAAAATTTGATTTGTTTTCAAGAACAATATCAAGACCAACATCATCATCAATACCATCAACCATGCATAAATGCGGAGTGGAAATCGGAACAGCTCCATAATCAAAAGTAAATTCATCCCAATCAGGTTCTCTGTCAAACTAAGGTACCATCTCACCAAGATTCCATGTTTTAGAAGGCAGAGCATTTTGTTCTTTGTGCTCCTCCTATGATGTTGTCTCTCTGAATAAATCATTTACCAATTCATCACCATACATATCAACACAAATACCTCCGTCCATCAGTTGATCCTGAGAATTCAAACTCAAACCGCCTTTTTCAACATCACTGCAATTGTCATTGTTTGTTGTTTTGATGGCCTCATCCATAGTGCCTCCAACATACAATCTCCCAAAGGTGTGTTATTATTTTCAGCGTTACCAAACCTGATACTAGTGTTCACAGGTACTCTGGACATCTCTAAAGATGCATTAAAGGCTGCTGCCATGTCTTTTCCCTTTCCTTTGCTAGACTCCACACGTGGCCCACCATGTGACAACCCTCTCAAAACCACATTCTTACCCTCGGATTTAAATTTCACCTCCAACGTTTGAAAGTTTAGAGTAAACTCCTCCAAAGAGCGTAGCCACTGAATGCCCATAACTACATCCTTTTCTCCTATGTTCACATAAAAGTCCTCCTTAATTTCTTGACTTCCCAACTGAACGCCCAATCGAGGAACCATCCTAGTACATTGGATAGTAAATCCATCAGTTACCATAACTCTAAAACCACCAACCTCCTATGTTTGAAGCCCCCTTCGTGCCACTAAGCCGTCATTGATGAAGTTATGGGTAGCTCCTGTGTCAATCAATGCCAACATACGCCGCCCCTGTATCACACCTCTAATACGCAAAGACTGATTCTCATGAAAACTATGGAGTTGGGCAAGTGTCCCATCATGGTCCCATACCTTACCACTTTCTTCTGATGTCTTTTCACCGTCATTTTCTCCGGAATCAGCTTGCTGGTCTGATTTTTCTGATTCACCATCTTCGTCAGATTGGTACTCTATTAGTAGTACCTTAGCCTTGGTTGAGCATTTGTGATCTTTTGTGTAAGGCTCCTTGCATGTAAAGCACAATCCCTTTTTTCTGAGCTCATTCAAGGTCTCACTGTCTATCCTTGTGTAATTCTTCTTAGGCTGCTCTTGCTCTTTGGTGTCAATTTTCTTGTCTTTTTCTTTCTAGGACAACGAGTCCTTAGACTGAAATTTGTTCTTGAAGGTGGATGTCTCCATGTCTCTAGCCTCTTTGATGGCTTCCTGAAGGCTAGGAGAGTTAAAAGCTTTAATCCAACCCCTTAATGGATCGGAAAGTCCATCTATGAACAGTACTATAAGCCTTCTCTCAAAGATATCAGTCACTAATACAGATAGCCTTTGGAAATCTACAATGTATGAGTCCACAAAACCCCATTGTTTTAGTTGGGCTGACTCCTTAAAATGTAGCTTAGGATCTTTCTTATCAAATCTTTCAATTAGTCTTTCATTGAACACCATGTATGAAGTGATTTGTGCATGCCCCAATGTCATGCCCCAATATCGTAACCTATTGAAATACAAACACTAAATAAAATAGATATCAAAATTATAAAATTTCAATTTAAATATTATTATAATAATATTATATCATGAAATAAAAACAAAATACATATTAAAATTATAAATATTAGCAATTTAATTATAATTCTTACAAAATAATATTATAACTAAATTATCAAATGCAATATTATAAATATTAAAATATAAAACAATTTAAATATTCTAATCATAATAGATGATAAAATTTATATAAAATACACAAATACAAAATATGAAATAAATAAACAAATAACAAAATGTAAAATATAATAAACAATATAAAATAATAAATATTTAAATAGGAATCTTAAAGGCATATATTCCTATACTAATCATCCCTAAAAGCAGCGGTCATAATAAGCAAATGAACCTTATTAGTAACAAGGCAAAAAAACAGTGATCGGTAAAAGGCATGTCCACTTGCAAAGGACGCAACATTTAGAAAGTGCGGCTACCGAGGATGACATGAAGAGTCATGTCTTTGGAGACTCGATCAGATATATAAGACAAATAATTCAAACAAGAGAGGCATGGATTAGGAAAGGGAAAAGAAAAGGAAAGTTCAGAAACAACCAGCAGATATATATCAAACAGGATAGTCATCTGATGAATTTCAGAACAGCAAGTTAATATATTGATTTTAGAATTAACTTCCAGAATGGTAAGTCATCATATTTACGATAGGATGGAACTTCAGAATAATAAATTAATATGTTTAGGGTAGAACATTTATATGGTGAAATAGATATACATCAGGAAGGAATAGAATAATAAATAAGGAAGATGGAAAACATTGAGAAATACGATCTGCATTCAGAACAGCCGTAAGAGTGGTATAATCTAGGATATGGTTATGCATTGGAATATAGAGCCATTTAATATATATATATATTATTTAATAGGCATACAAATATAGATATAGATAAATAATGAATAATATGCAATGAATAAAGAATATATATATGAATACTAATAGAAGGAAAGAATAATCATATAAACATATATATGAATACAAATTGATATAAGTAAAGAATATATATGTATATGAAGTATATATATATATATATATATATAATCACGATTATGCAATAATGATGCTTGCAGCAATTATTGAACCTTATAAGTAATTACAATCTTAATATAAAATGAATAGATTAATATTTATTTATATATGTTTTTATCCCATGATCAAATGAAAGGTTGAAGGAAGACAATTAAGGAATAAGGAGATATGGGAAGACACAGCTGATCAGGTGAGATTACTCACTAGCCTTAATATTTAATTTCCTCGATCTGACATAATGATGCTGCATAAACCCCCAGTCGATTTGTGTATTATTGAATATAATATCCAGTCTTTATTCATTGAAATATATAAGTGCTTCTGACATGTTTTGAAACCATTCCTTCTTGATAGATCAAAATCTGGGCATAGAATTCTTGGCCTTGATATAGGGCATTAGATTTGGGGGACTGTGTAGCCCTTGAACAGATATAGACCATTATTGTTTACTTTTTTCAAGGCTGTTTCTAATGATGCTTAATCTACATTTCTGCTTGATTGAAGGCTGAACTAATGCTGGAACTGTAGGATTGTATTGAATTATATCATGGATCAAATGGATATGATTGACATATAGATATGGATATTGCTTAATCTAGTTCTACATTTTGATACACCTTCATACATAGGACTCCATGAAACTATATATGTATTTTTGAACTAAACTAGTTTGAACCGGTTGGTTTGCATTAATCTGAAGAATATGATGAATGATCTATAGACTTGAATCGTATTATATTTACTCTTGCACTCTGATATATCATGATGTTGAATTATATATATTCATGTTGAAAATGCAAGTGAATCATTAATGATTGCATAATTGGAAACTGTATAGAACTGTTTGCATTTTGAATTGTACATCTTGCTAGGAGAGGTGAGTCATGACTTAAGTGGTTTGTGTAAAAACCCCATCCAGGTTCTGCCCCGCTAGCTTGAAGCAAGGGTTGGGCATTCTGCCCCATTGGCCTGAAGCAAGGGTTGGGTCATGGAGGGATGGGGGTTCCACCTAGGCATTCTGCCCCGTGGGCCTGATATAAGGGTTTGGCAATAGGAGGTGGTAGACCGTTGGCCCCTTAGGGATTCTCCTCTCCTGATGGGCTAAGTGACTTTTTTGTGTTTTTCAATCGGCAAGTATGATTATGTCTGCATAATTGCATTATGATTATGCTATGCTCCGGGGGCGTATTTTATATGTTTCGATACCCGGCGTGCAGAAGAGAAGCTGGAACGCCCGTCCTTTCCTCAAGAGTAAAGGTACTTACAGGGACTTTTGGCGAAGGTAGGGGACGATAGGGTACTTCTAGAAGTACGAAACTGCCGTCACCCCCGTCACCAGGTACTTCTAGAAGTACCCTATGGCCCAACAACAAAAAAAACACATTTTTATAAAAAATTAAAGTTTTTTAAAATGAAAAAAAGGCATGGGCGGGCCCACAAGGGACGCCCCATGCCACTTAACCTAATTTATGCCTTATATATGCCCTAAAATGAGAAAAAGCAACTCATTTTTACATTTGGCTTGTGAAGTGAAGGAGAGCAAAAGAAGAGCAGCTGCGTGAAGGATCGCCAAACTAGTCAGTATCGTTAGACTCCAGCCTTACGTTGGGATGTTAATCCCAAAGATGCTATGCAGATTGAGGAGAACATGAGGGATTGGTTGGGGTTCCATTGGTTGAGGCAGATCCTTCTATTGACATGGACACTGACACTAACTTAGACTCGAGCTCTAATGGTGAGGGCGATGCTGATTTAGACCTACCTTATGCTGATTAGGGACCTTGGACAGCGATATATTTTCTTAGTTTTATGTTTAGCATGTCATTTCATAGTTGAGACTTGGAGCCTTTGGGCATTTTGGTTATAATTATCAGACTTTTATATGATATGTGTGCACATTGATAATGAAAAGCATTTGAATTTTGTTAATTTGTTTGTCGATTCTCATGTGAAATCTCAATTCAAGTCTAATGATATGTATTAAGCTTATACAAATGTCTAGAATGAATGTTTTATCAATGTTATGCTATGAACATTTGAAATTTCTATATATTTTTAAAAAATTCCCTATTTTTTTATCAGCCGTCCCCTGCCGTCCCCTAAAAAATGACCCAAAAGTACCCCCGTACCGGAAACTCATCCCGCCGTACCGGGTACTCCCCGTCCCCGAAACCCCGTGGAGCATAGTGATTATGTCTTATTTTTGGATATCTAGATATTAATGCTAACAAGATATGTTGTCAATATGGACGAATACAGGTTTCCAATCTAGAGTTATGGAATTAGGAGAATACTTATTTGGAAGAAAGAAACCCTAATCCTAATCAACAAACGAATTCTAGGGCAAACATGTGAGTTCTGGGGCAAGGTTGGGTAAGAGACATCACACCCAAAGTTAACATACCATTATACCACCACTCATGAGCAACTCCATCTAGGTGTATAGATGCATACTAAATGGACTCTAACTCCTGCATGGGGTTTAAAGTGAAGTAGGTATCGAGTTTCTGTACCCATGCTCTTGCTCATTTCTTTCCGTACCCATCAAAATAAGGAAGTGCAAGCTTCCCCACTTTCCTTCGTAGTTCATTTTGCTGGTCCCCATTCCCCCTTGTGTTCAAATGTCGCATTCTCAAATCAATGTAATCTCTAAGGGATATGTCCATCTGAAAGCTTGATCCTACATTGAGCCAATCCTGTCTAAACTGGTCTTGCTGTTCCAACAAAGCAAGTTCAGGATTAACAGGAACTTCAACTCTCGGTGGAAAGTTTGGCATAAGAGGCCTTGCCAAGGCTCCCTGATTACTCACTCCTTGCTGTCCTACCCTGTTTCCTTGACCCATTTGGTCCATTCTTTGTATTAAATCTGCTAACCTGTAATTAGTCTCCTGTGTTTGTTGTGCTGCCCTACCTTGACCCCTAACCAAAGCATCAAGAAGAAGCATTAATCTGTCAGGAGGTGCCTCACTCCTCTCATTCCTTTCATTTCTATCACCTTCACCACCCCTATCTCCCATGTTTCCAGTATTAGAAGACCCATTGGATGATGGTTCTGTTCGCTGCCCTTCTTCTGAAGATGGCCAATGCTCCCAATACCCCTCTTCTCTTCTCTTCTCCTACTTTTTTCTAAGTACCTTCTTTCCCTATCACTCAAGCTCATAGATTTTATTTATTTATTTATTTTCTGTCTGCTTTCTGAGTTTCCTGATTTGCAGTTTAGCTTGTTTGAGAGTGTTTAATGCATTGGTTACAGATGCTGTTCATGGTTTGGACATTGTTTGAAGTATATAAAGTAAAGAGCATAAAAACAGAAGCAATGTACTAGGATAGATATTTTTTTAGAGCTTCAAATAATCAGATTTAAATAACAGAATTTTACTGTTCATTCAACACAGCAGTCTCAACTTCAAAATACAAATAATTTTCCGACCTAGAAATCGCCCTTAACAGCAGATTGTAGCCTCATGAGAAACATGTCCAGCTCTCAAGAGAGGACTACCATACACCCAGCAGTTTTGACCTTCAATTCATGCCTACCAATGCCATGAGATGACTGTAATACCCCCCTCAATATTCAATGATGACAGCACATATAATTGCAGTTTGTAAACTAGAGATTTATGCACCCACAAGGGTGTCCCCTAGAAGTAGATCGATCTGCTCTAGAAAATAGAGTCCTTCACCTAAAATTGCAGTCTTAACACATTTGAATTGCCATGAGGAGAGGCACCTTTAGAAACAATACCTAGTTTGATAGCTAACACCATTTCTGAGATATGAGTGAAAATGTGAGTACAGGTCCAGAATATCAATGCCCAGAAACTGATTTAAATCACACCTAAATCATTAGTAAATCACACCCAATCTGAAAGTAGCAAACACCATCCAAAAACCAAATTGAAAACCTTCAGAAAAACTGGAAAATCTTCATATTTCTCGCCTAGATTTGATTCTTGAGTGAAATCAGTAATCACCAATCACCAGCTTGAGCAAATCTCTCACTGCCGAAATTGGTCTAGACAACGAGGGTTTTCGTCCTCGAATCCGTTTCTCAGTCCTCTAGTATCAAACCAGCAACACCTCCCTAAGTCGTCAAAACATCCATAGCCAAATGAACTTCAAACTCAACTTTTTAAAAGATGCCTCTTCAATTAGGTCGACCAAGCAACCCTAAAAACCAATGCCACTTTTGGAGATATTAGAATTTTTGATTAAAAAAGAATCACAACCAAACATTAGCTTTCTTTTTAATTTTAATTTCCTCTCCTTACTTGGGCATCCATTCCTTATCTAGCCTTCAAAGGCATTTTTGATGCTTTAAAAACAACTTAAGTTGATTACATTAGGCACCTCGGTACAAATATGTCCCCTTATGACCCCTCAATTAAAAAATATAAAGTTACTTTAATAAAACTCACTTTTCGAAACATTATTCCAATATTTAAATGATTGAACCTTAGTAACTTAATATCAACTAAATATGTGCTGCTGTGACAAGCCAGACCAGGTCCCACATACCCTAGTTGACTTACTATTTTTAGAAAGTCCTAAAAATAGTAAGTAGTGCCCTAAACTTGAGCTGGAGAGAAATTGAGTTGCTTGAAAGGGCTCACTGAGGATTGAAGCACAGTACCAGGCCCCCTGCTAAAAATAGCACTTACTAAAAATAGTAAGTGTATTAGAACCAATCCAAACTAAAAGAGGATGTCGCAAAATGGGGACATTATAGTGAAGAGACTATTAGAAGTGCAGTCTTGATCTTCTCTTTGTTAGAAAGTCATTCATAGAGGAATATGAATCTAACTATTTATCTACATCATCAACATTAATCTTGCAATGAAACACATGAATGTCTAGGTTTAGTTGAAACCTAGGTGGGATTGGACCCTTGAAAGCTTTACTTGATGATGAGGTCAATGGAACCATTTGTTCAAGAACTTGTGCAAAGTAGTTGAACATAAATTTTCCTTGGTCCATGGGCACTTCTTCAATTTTGCTCTTGATCATTGCATGTATCTCTTCTTGCATTGGTTTTGGCCATTTTGGAATGATATTGTAGGGTAGTCTTATGGACGTTGAGATTTGATGGTAAGGATACTTTGATCATGTTCAATAGGTCATGCAAGATTAAGATGAACCGCATTGATACCACTAATCTAGGGCCTAGGTTGAATCTTGATGGACAACTCTCTAGATTAGGGATCTAGATGAATTTATATGAGTATTTAGAACCTTTGGGAGAGAAAATTGGTCAAGATTAAGATAGTAGATATAGAACTGAAATAGTAAATGTATTTTATTTATTTGTTTGTCCTGTAGATGCATACTTTTGAGATAGATGTATAATTTCTATCTCTGCAATGTTTGTTTGCTAAGCTATGTTATAGACATGTATATATAGATTACATAGATTTCATGTCATGAAGGCTAAGGGTTGTTGTGGAAGTTAACTATCTTTATGGAAATGGAATCACCCTATGGAAATGGAACCATTTCCATTTGTGGCTCCTCATCTTGTGATGGTTATGTGATGACGAGTCTTTTGTTGGTAGGTGCATTATGCATTGGCGGATGACCTAGCATAGTGTGAACCTGAGGGACGCCATTTGGATTGCTACATTGAGTACATTGCCCATAAAGTGTGACTCTCAAGGCAATGTGGTAGGAACTGCAAAAGGTTTAATAGAAGAATAGTTACCGCAGGAGTGTTTGATCTTGTGTAGATTGCTTTGTGCCGCAATGAGCATCTAGAAGGTGCTTTGGTGTATCACATACCATGTAATTGCTCCCATAGTTACTGCAAACCATGAGAATGGTCTTGGCATTACCACATGAATCAATGTTGGTTGATCCTCTTTGGATCACATGTGTTTCAAATTTTTGAATTCTTTTATTCAATTTTTCGGATTACTATGGATTTAATCATATATTTAACATTTTCATAGCTATGCAAAAATTAAATTCGTTTCTTGTGTTTTTTAACAATATTTTGCTTGTTATTGGAGTTTATTTTTATGAACTTGTGTATTTTTTTTAATATGATGAGTCTCGAGTCGAAGTGAAAGCTTTGGCCTGCCAAGTTTTTGCCAAGTTCGAGTTATTCTAGATCACATTCAAAATATTTTGTGGTACTTTTCACGATGATATTCTTATCAATGGTAGAAATGGATGAAAGTAGAAGGTACATTGACAAAGCTTCTTCAATGAAAGAAATTCTATACAAGATTGTTGTAGCTAGAAGAATTCAAAGCCATTAGGAATATATTTGTAATTTGTGAGGAAGGCAACATGACCTGAAATTTGTAAGGGTGATTCGACTTGAAATGAGGGAATTGCATGAGGACACTCTAATATCTGAATCTGTGGGACTTGTCTTAGTATAAGTGACTTGGTTTGAGCCTTCTTTTATTGCTTTAAGATATTATCTTTTATTTATTGTACATATTATCATTTTAAAATGTCAAGAGAAGAGTAATATGCATAAAAGATACACTGTATTGTTAATTTTGACAAAATTTGTATGCCATTGTCAAGTCATACTTTTCTCCATGTTCATCCAAATTTTATAATATTAACCATCAAATGTGGTCAACATTTAGTTCTTCAACAAAATAAAGGCTATTCAATTTAGAGTTTCAAGGAAAAGATTGATGGCATTCTATATGAAGTAACCTCTAGCAAAGGTGAAATCTTATTATGGAAATGTGAACTTTGCATGATTATATGGGTTTGACATCTGTTTGTTCCAGGCAAAAAATGGGAATTTTCCCACTTCCAAAATTGTTTCTTAGAGTGTATGTGTTGAAGTTGCATTTCAAACTTGTATTACTATTAGAAGCATAGATTAAAAACTTGGTGAGCACTCAATTGATTCACGAGTCTTCACACTCTGAACAGGTTCAGTGAGTAACTCACCAAAATATTGTCTAAAAACTTGCCAATAACTTGGGAGTCTGCAAGGAAAACTCAGCCACCATAAAAAAATAACAGTCTTTGATCATTTGCAAGCACATTTGTGTGATTCAGAGAGGATTGATCAAGTTTAGAATGTTTTTCAACTGCCTCTTGACCCCACTGGGGCCTCTGCTCCAAACTCTTACCAGGAGCATTGCCCTGTGACACCATTGGGGCCTCTGCCCTCAAGCCCCCTGTGAATGGTGCTGCCCCTTGAATGTGCTGGTGGTTGCTTCTGTGAGGAGTGCTGCCCCTTAACCCCCCTTGAGGGCTTCTCTCCCAAACCCTGCAAGTGGTGCTGCCTCTTGACCTTGTTGGTGGCTTCTGCCCCTATTGGTTTTAAAAAGCAAATAACGAAAGTTATTTTGGGCCCATGTTTTCTATGGATGGAATTTGTAAAATGTAAATATGGATATGTAATTTACTAATTTATAATCATATGACACTATGATGTGAATTGAACTCAGATTTTGATCTATAAATGAAAGAAAAACTACAGATGACCTTTGTAAACTCAGTTTTGTGCATGTTTGTTAAGATTGTTTTACGCATTCATGTATTTTTTAATGTTAAAAAATTTTGTTGAATTTTTGCCAGGTTTTTCTTGAGTCCCAAGTCTGAGTGCAATTTTAGTCCTGTTGAGCATTTGCCAAGCCTGAGTTTTTGAACTATGGTTAGAACCACTTATATGTATCATGGGTACAATCATTCCTATGAGGGTTAGCCATGTTATTTTCGATTTCATCTAGTATCATGGGCATCAGAACTTTGCTTAGAGGTTTCTTGTTTGGCCATAAGGCAATGTTCTTTTGAGTCCAAGTCTCCAAAAGTTACTCTGGTTTTGAGTGGTGATTCTCTTTTGCATAATAAGTAGTTGTATGATTATGTGCCATAGGGAGTTTGGCTCTGTAAAACATTTAAGGGTGGATGGAAAAGCTTTAAGCATTTGAGGCATGATTGAAGACACCGAATCTTGATAAGGAGAAAAGGTTTCAAAGCTAAAAAGTAAAGTCTTTGTATGCTTGTAGGTATTAAGAGGCCGTGGAGTCGTAGAATGAGCTCCACCTTTGTCAAGTACTGGTGATCATCGAATTTCATGAACTAAGGGTCTTTTGGCTTCTATGATAGGTTTGAGTTGTTCATACAACTACCTAATGGTTTGGTTAAGGGAATCAGTTCATAAAACACTTCATCATGACATATCTAGTGCTTAAGTAGGATTGCATAATGTAGTTAACTAACAAACTGATTTTTGTGTTTATACACCATGGTTTCTTGTATGTATAAGTCCTGTTTTTTAGTATATACCATGTTTTCTTGTATGTATGTAGCATGTTAGCATTACTCTTGAAAAAGTTGCAATCATATGTGCTGTTTCTCAAGCTTTTCAAAACTCTATTCTCAAATGCAACTGATCATGACCTATCCCTTTTTTGCTTACTTTTACACTTAAAGAGGCAGAAAATATAGAGCAGAGGCAGACTGAAATTTTTTAGTTAAGGGTTGCTTAGGGCATTAAATAAACTTTTAACTTTGAGTAGATTTATTTAAGAAGTTCAAATTTGAACTCTAACAAGGTTTTTTTTCCCCAATTAATACCCTAATGGGGGTTTAGGTTAAAAGTGCAGCACTGCACTTGAAATTGTAGGCATTGTCCATGATGGCACAATTTCCAATTTAAGGGGCAGCCCTTTGTTTTTGACATGAATATGACAAAATCAGTATACTGTCACTTTTAAAAAAAATATTATATTGTTTTTTAACTTCATGATTTTTGCCGACCCTTTCTTGTTCTAAACTTGTGTAATTGAATTCCATATATATTTTTTCTACACTATGACAATTTATTGAAAATGGAATGCACCATGTATTCCTTTTTATTGTCTCTTTCAAGTTGTAGGGTGGGAGGTTTCACAACACATATATGAACATTGTGTGAATTAATCTTTATGAACCATTTGCTGGAAGTTCTTGGTGCTCAAAGTTGCAGGCTTTCAAATCTTTAAAGCGAGTCTTTTCTTTAGTGCCATGGGTGTCAGATTCAAGTGGAAAAGATCTGTAACTTATGATGATACAAGGACAACAATGAACCAATTTGCTAAGGTGGGTAATGCCTTCTTCGGCTTTAGTCTCTACTAGGCCAAGGGGGGTATTCCCTGAGGCGCTGTATAAAAGATGACTATAAGGAATGAAAATAAACCTAGGGGCAAACCATACCCATTGCATAAAACACTCCTATTTGTTTGTCACTAAGTGCCTGTATGCTGCTTTGATAACACAAGGGTTCTGCACCTTCATAAAGCAGATAAACAACCATGTAAAGAGTTTGAAGATGTTGCTTTGGTAACCCCTAGTGATATTACACACATCTATACATGGAGTAAAGGTAATATAAACAACACAATATAAAAGGAAGATTGATTTTATGTGTTTTGAATGTGTTGGTGAAATGGGAGGTTGAGCATGAAGAAGGCAGGTGCCTTTATCCAATAGGGGTAGCAGAGACTCAAGATTTATGATCTAAAGGGGAACACCAAATGAAACCCACTCTAAGATACCTTAATGAAAATAACAATAAGGGCAATACCCTTGGAGTCCATGCATAAGTTAGGGTCTTGTTGATGTGATTTTTGTGATCCCACCAATCAGCAGAACAAAGTAGTCCGAAGGCTACTCCATTCTCTCTTGATCAAAGAATTCCATACGCTAAGATTGCCAGAAAGTTCGTATGTTCAACTCCAAGGTTCTGAAATGCTATGGAATACCCTCAGTAGGTTCGTTGTGATTTGCCGTTTTTATGAGGGGACTTACACAATTGTTCAAAAGGTTTGCAGTTGACAATCGGTTAATGATTGGAAGGGAATTTTGTGCGAATGATTGAGCAATGAGGTACGTTTTCCTAAAACTAACCAGAAATAAACTGAATTGAATGGCTGCACGGATTAGAAAATTTATGTCCTAGTCTAAATGCAAGGGGCGTCGAGCTTGACTTCAGTGGACTTCAATCGAACTTTGTCTTGCCTCACGTTGGACAGCTTCAACAAGGTTGGTGCAATCTTCAAAGGAGCGACAAAAGATGTTCAGATCACGACTCAACAATGCAAATACCATCAAAACGATGCATACGTACACATGAATCTCGACCGAAGTTAAGTCTAAAAAGTATTCCAGTTGACCACGTTGGGCAAACTTACCATCAGTAAGCTTGCTAGTGGTATGGATTAAATGAAGCTCACTCAAATTAAACACAACCACCCACAATTTACTACTTGCATGAAAATGAAAATTACTCTAACTTATGTCCCATTTGAAGTTGAAGGTTGAAGAAACCTCGCTAACTGCTCATAACAAAAGACAAATTCACCAATCAATGAAACTCTTTTATTATGATAGCCTTCGTAACAATTCCTTACAAAATTCTCAAAGGGAGAACTTTCCTTCTCCTTCAAATTATGCTATGCAATGAAACTATTCTAACTCTAAACTGTCTCTCTATGCTCTATTAGAATGTCTATTCTCTAGTCTAATCTAATAATGTACAAATGAGGGGAGACCCCTTTATATAGCTAGCCAATCTCAATGGATGGTCCAGATCAAATTACAATGGACGGCTCAGATCGAGCCACTTCAGCCCTAGACTAGATTCTGCCCTAAAAACTGCCAAAAGGTGGAGTGGCGCAATTAATGAGCACAAAAATAGCAGATTCCTCCTTTGACCACTATGGGCAATTAATGCCCACTATCCTTCCAGAAGATTCTCGTCTAGGACCCTGTTTCCATTGTTCTTCTCTTTGACCGCGTAAGCAACAAACCGGGCCAGCACTGCATCAACCTCTTGTTCGGAAATAGCTGGAGTAAGATTGAGTTGATACTCGAGGATAACAATCGTCTGCTCCTGCCGGATGCAAGACTTTCTCCAAGTCTCAATGGATTCTTGCGTGCTCTAAATAATGGCTGAGAATGTGGAGATATTTTCAAAGTCTATCTGAGCAAATACCCTCATCTCCGAGAAGAATGGTTGCAATCTCCCCTTCAATCCATCTACTTCCACCTCCTCGGGAGTTAGTCTTCTAGTGAATAATGCCTCCAGTGTGTTGAAGATGCCTTCATGAATATTTCCCATGGCCTTCTTGATCTTGGCCGACTCCGTCTTTGCTGTGTCGAAGAAACCTCGGCCAGTGAATGCAGCAGAGTACCAGCCAGGAAAATCATATCTATCTCCTGCTTGAATCACCCCCTCGTCAACCAAAGTCTGCATTGGTATGCGCATCAGGCTAGCCAGGCGTGGAATAGTCTTATCTTGAAATATATGAGTATCATTCCAAACCTGCTCAATGTTCTCCAAACGAGAGAGGATACTGGAAGCATGCTGGAAAGAGGAGACAAGATCCACAATGAATCTCTCAGCCTCAGCATGAACACTGCCAATCCACTTATCCCCTTCCTGAATGGCCCTCTTCATCTCTTCGAGCTCACTGATCGACTCTCATGGAAGCTCAATTGGAAGCTCCACCGTTGGGTTCTCCTGAGCACATGGTTGTGCTAGATGCTGCACATACCCAACCAACGCCTTATGCTCTTTTTTCAATTTCTTGTACTTTCCTTCTTTTCGTAGCAGCCTATCTTTCAACGCCTGGAAGGAGTTTTCAGCCTCCTCGACCACCTGTGTTCCAGTGGGACGCCCTAATTCAATTGTAGTGATTGTGTAATTCTCAGGCATTACATCGCCTAGATCACATTCCTCCCTCGGAACTGCAACATGGAGAGTATGAGAACCGGCCTCATTTGTTTCCATCCTGGAGTACTTCCTGGCTCTCTTCCTTTTAGGTGACCCACTTATTCTGTTAAGGAGTTCTTCCATCTCAATTGCTGGGTCAGTGTCGTCCTCCCGATCCCTCCTTATTGCACCTGTGAGCCAATTTGGGACATTTTGCTGAGCGTTATAGACGATAAGCGGCTGTTCCTCTGTTGCTTCTACTCCATGAACTTCCTCTTTAGCAACGTTTGGCTGAGGCTCATATGTTTCCATACGTTGACTATCCTCTTCAAGACCTCGAACCTCAGGCTCTATAATGTCTTTGTCCTCAAAGGCTGCCTCAAGTGCACGATCCAAGCGAATGTCTGTTTCTGTTTCCTCTCCTTCATCTGGTTGGTTGGCACTCTCAGGATCATTGGCGCTCTGACTATCAGGCTCTCTAGACAAGGGTTGGTTGACTTCTCCAATTTCTTGCTCTTCATTCTCTCTAACCCTCTGATTTGCAAACATTGAAACTTCCTGTATGCTCGAGGATTGAGCCAACAACTGTGTAGGCGATGCCTCCTCTGTCCTTTGAGGCTCAGGCTGAATTGGTTCTTCCTCTTGTTGTGGCTCTGCAGATTGGGCGATTTGTTTCCTCTTCTTTACTAACATTGGTGGTCTTCGATCGCCCATGAGATTGTATGAGAGGGAAATTGATCTTCTCTTAAGTCTGTGAACTTGTCCATCCACCTAGCTCGTGAAATTTATTACAGGCATAGACAAAGTGTCTAAGTCTATGATTTCTGGCTCTGCCTAATCAGGTGGTGGGATTGGTGTATCCTTTATTGATTCATGATCCGGGTGAGTAAGTCTGGCATCTTCATCAACTTGATCTGGTACCTGGACCACCTCACACTCTCTGATCAACTTCAGAGGCAATCTGGAGAACATCCTCCTTCTGATTTCAGCTTCATCTCCTGCATTTGCCCAGAAATCTTCTAAATGAGCCTTGTGCCTATATTCTTCGCCTTGTACAATTCCAATCTTCCTTTGAGGATTGAAGTCTTGTCGGCTGGTGTGGAGAGTGAGGTAATAAAATTGCAATTCATCCTCCGCTTCCTTGGCTGCCTGCAAAAAAGGGCACTCCTCAAGCGAATTTCCCATAACAATAGGAAAGTGCAATCCTCCTTTCTTTCTCTTCCTTATGATTTTGTCATAGGCCATGAGTTGCCTAGACACTTCAAGCATCACCATTCTATCCGTGGGGTATCTAGGCAGTTGGTAGGTATAGGAATGGAACCCCTGCAGCCTTATATAAGTGAACTTTGGGAATTGGGTAAACCAAAACCCGTACTCTTCAATCAACTCTTGTGCTTCCTTGGATATCCTTTGCTGCGTCCTTCGTTGAAGAGTCCTTGTGATATGCATAGTGAAGGCATCGTTCACTCTTTTGAAGTGGGAGGTACTTATCAGATTTAACTGCCTGCAGGCTTCATGGATTTTGAATTGACCGGGACCACATCCAATCGGCTGTTGGTACGTCAGCCCCTTATACTTCGTCATTCGAGCTAGCATATAAATAACATACGAGCTCATGTAAAATGTTTTTGTTCTCCTCAGGTTTTTGAATTGTTCATCAATGTTGTCGCTGATCATCGTCGCCCAATCCACACATTCTTTTTCCTCCAGCACCACGTTGATGTAGAAGAACATCCAAGGCTCAAAAGCATACGCTTGTGGGCTGCCATTCACCCGACTGAGCATCATGATCAAATCATAGTACTCGTGCTTCAGCTCCTCTGAAATAATTTGCTTTGGCAACTTGGTGCTAGGAAGCTTCGGCTTCCTCATCCATGCTGTGTTGATTCTCTTAACACACTTATCAAAGGACGAGGCATACATTTTATCAGCCCTCTCCTTAGACTTGTACAACATTCTGTCCATTGTTGGAATCCCAAACGCTTCGCCAATGGCTTCAGGTGCGAGGTTGGCCAGCAACATGCCATCTGGAGAAACAATTGTCCGGTGGTCTGAACTGTAGTAGTTTTTACATTCCATTATCAATTTAGAACATCGAACTGCTGGTGGAAAACCAACAGCTGCATACAATCCGCTCTTCACAATATTGTGCGAAGTCACCGATGGAGGATAACCACCTTGCCCATATATTCTTCTTTTGAATGCTTCGAGGTTGAATGAACCAAGATTGGTATCAGTCAAACCTCCCAGCTTTGACACGAACTTCGATTCAGGAATAAATGACTTCTTTAGCTGTTTGATTATCGCCTGCCTGGAGGCATTCTCTTTGCCAGCTTCAGCATTTCCAGCTTTGGCTGCAGCCTTGCTTGTTCCGGCAGCATCTCCTCTTCGAATTTCAGCCATCTGCAAAATAAAAATCAAGCATTATAATTCTAACTTTAAAAAAAAATAAAATACTGCGAGATGGCTGGCAAGTGGAGTTGGCTTCAAAAAACTTCAGCATTAAAACTTCAACTCCAAACCTCGAGAAATACAACACCGAAATTAAAACTTTGAGCTTCAACAACTTGCAGCAATAACACTTTCAGCACCTCGAAAAATCAAGCTCAACACTTTTACTTCAGAATTTCTCCTTCCTCTCAACACTCCACTCACTTCAAATTCAACACTCTCGACTTCAGCAACTTAGAAAAATAATTCAACTCGGAAATTTCTCACTCACTTCAGCAATCACTTTTAGCTTCAGCACAATTTTCAACTCTGCAACTCTGTGAAGAAAAATGAATAACTTCAGAGTTTTTATAATAGAAAGCAGGTGCCCAGTTTAGCAGTCGCCATTAATTCATTTCCCCACCACTTAGAAATTTTCTAACTTGGGAGAGAATATTCTCAGCTGTCATAGAGTTGTCATAGAAATTTGCTATTTTGGGAGATTCTTTCCTCGTTTGAATTTAAAATTTCCCTCCTCGACTGCAAGTTACTTTCAGTTGACTGAAGTAATTTTGCGAAATTAATTAAAATTACTCCAGCGTAAAAATTTATCTCATCTTTAAATAATGGCGTATTATATATTTTTTTTATTAAATCTCAATCTCAACGCCTTTTATTTCACTTGAGAAAATTTTATTTATTCCCTTCGCCAGCGCCTTAGAAAAATCCATATTTCAATCGTGAGCTCCGGTATTTTAAAATCACTAGGCAAAATTATTTTCCCTGCAAAACTTCTTCCAAAATAAATTTTCCCCTTGATAAATATCTCGACTTAAAAAGTTTCATGTGTCTAACCGAAAGGGGACATTTAATTTTTTAAACTTTGGGAAATGATTTTAATTGAAGTCTATTTAATTTCTCCAGCCTGGGGCAAATTTAATTTTACTTCAAACTCCTTGGGAAAATTCTCTCAAACCATACTCAAACTTAGGCGCATTTATTATCTTGAGGTTTCAATTTCAACATTAAAATATTTCTCTAGCTTCAATCCTCTAGGCGTATATGGAAGGTCATTTTAAATACTTAGATAAAATTTTCCAACTTTAATAATGACCCCTTCCAGCCAGGCGCATACCACCCCTCAAACTTTTAATTTCTTTGCCTTAGAAACTCTCCAACTTTACCCCTTGAATTAGGCACATATGGGGGGTATCATTTTTAATTCACACGCCTTGGAAAATTTTAATCACTTTCTATTCTTCTTCACAGGCGCATATGAGGCCTTGGACTTTTATTTTTAAATTCTTGAAAAATCTCCATATCTTTCCATAAGTCCAGGCGCATTTGCCTAGGCAAGCTTTTAATTTCTACGCCTTAGAGGCTTTTAATCACTTTCTCCTCAATGGCGCACCTGGAGTCTTGTGTTTTCAATTTTTATCAAGCCTTAGAATAATTTTAAACTCCTTCATTTTCTTGGGTGCATACAAGGGGGTCTTCTTCCAATTTCTATCACTTAGAAATTTTCATGCCTTTGGAATATTTCCAACCTTCTCCTTCAAAGCTGGGCGCATTTGATATGCCAAGCTTTAAATTTGCAAGACTTCGAATACTTCTTACCTCCCTTCAAGTCCTTAGGCGCATACAAGGTTTTCAACTCTTAATTTTTTTCAGCCTCTTCTTTCTTTCAGCCAAGGGCGCATATGACATAGTGAGCTTCAAGTTTTGATAACTTAGAAATTTTCAATCCTCTTTTTACTTTCAGGGCGCATTTGGGGTGGTGCATTTCAAGTCCAGACGCCTTGGAATATTTCTCTCAACTCAACTCCTTCAAAGTTGGGTGCAAATGAGGTGGGGAGCTTTAAGTTTTAATGCCTTTGGATATTTCTAAGTCTTTCTCCTAGCTGGGCGCATATGAGGGCTTGGACCTTCACTTTACATGCCTTAGAAAATTTATCAATTCCATTCCACAAGCTGGGTGCATCCAAGGGGGTCTTCTTTCACTTTAAGAACACTTAGAATATTTTTAAAAACCTTCTCTCATAGCTGGGCGCATATGACCCTTGGAGCTTTCAATTTGTGATACTTAGAAGAATTTTTGACCAGCTGCTTAAGGTGGGCACATTTCATGGGGTGCACTTCCATTTTGAAACACTTAGAAATATCCTCAAGTCTTCTCACCTTGATGGGCTCATTTACCATGGCCTACTTCCAATTGTTTCATACTTAGAAAATTTTCCATGCTTGTCTTCTCTTTGGGCGCAAATGAAGGGGCGAGCTTTGAGTTTGAAACACTTAGAAACTTCTCTAACTCCTCTTCTTTTCTTAAGGCGCAAATCAACCCTTAGCCTTTTAATTTCATTGTCTTGGAAATCCTTTAATCACTCTATCCTAGCTGGGCGCATATGAAGCCTTGAGCTTCAAATTTGAATTACTTAGACATTTTCCAAGTCCCCTCAAGTCATAGGCGCATCCAAGGGGGGCCACTTGAAGTTTCCCACGCTTAAACTCTTTTCCAACTCACTCCTCCAGTCAAAGGCGCTAATGAAGGGTAGAGCTTCCAGTTTCGCATATTTAGAATATTTTCTAGTCTTCAAGCTTGTAGGGGTGCATATAGGAGGGTGTGCTTCAAATTTAGACGCCTAAGAATATTTCCAAGACCTTCTCTTCTCCATGGGCGCATATGAGGCCTTGAGCTTCAAATTTTCAATACTTAGAAATTTCTGAAGGCATCCTCTTCAAGTCAAGGCGCTAATAGAGGGGTATGCTTTAAATTTAAATGCCTTAGTGAATTTTCATCACCCTCTCCTTCCCTAAGGCGCATTTGAGGTATCAAGCTTTGAATTTTGGTGACTTAGAAGAAAAATTTCAACAACCTTCAACTCCAAGGGCGCATTTCACCATGCCTACTTCAAATTTCTCAGACTTAGAAGAATTTTCATCATCTCCAGGTAGCTAATGCGCATTTCACATGTTGGACTTCAAAATTTCTCAGACTTAGTGAATTTCGTGGCTTTCGCCTAACTTGAAGTGGTTTATTCACGTCGCCCCTGGCCTGCCCTAGCTTTCTATTTTTAGAAAGTTTCTCAAATTTTGCATTTTGAATTGATTTCCGGCTCCAGAAGGCTTGATTTTTGCTTTATCTCGAACCTCGTGATGCGATTGAGCTGCTGGCGTCTGATGCCTGCCCATACCTGCTATTTTTAGCAACTTACTAAAAATAGTAATTGCTCTAATGAGTTCAATTTTAAAGGATTGTCTAAGGATCACGGACGTGATCATTGATAGCCGATTTGGTAAATGTCGGTTTCAATTCTAGATTTTAGGAAACTAATTCCTCTCAGAGAATGCTCACAAAAATAGTAAGTGCTTGATTTTTTGAATCTCTCAGAACCTCGCTGACCCGTAGTTCATCAGCCATAAAGGTCTTCATCACTCTGTTTGACCTCGTCATTTGATGTTTCATGTCACACCTCGCTATTTATAGTATGCTCGGGAGGTGGTTTACTAATTATAGTAACCGGGCCATTTATGACCTCTGCCAACTTTGACTTGAAATTTGAATGTCGTGCTCCTCATCGGTAGACTTTCCCGTTCACACTAGCGCCTGATGTTGACTTACTATTTATAGCCTGTTTCAAACATGGCTTACTATAAATAGTAAGTGCCCCGATTGCCTTCAAAATTTACCAGCGGACTCCTTGAAAGATGCTAATCACGATGGGATACCTTGGTTTTTGGAAATTTTGGCACTTGACCCCTCATTTTGGGTCCCGAAGCTGGAAACCCTAATTATTCTGTACGCTTCAATGACTCCTCCGCTATTCACTTAGTTGCATGTCATTTCCAAGCCACATTTTGAAGTGTTGGCAGCCGTCAAGGAACTTGGCGCAAAATAGTGGTTGAAAGTGACCTGGCCGGTCAGCTGGATGAGTTTGTATGTTACACGCCCAGGGATCTGGAAATCCTTAAAACCAGAAAATGACCAACATGCGAAAGACCGGCTAAAATAGCAAGTTCGAAAAGTGATCAACCAGTTATCTCGCTAAGCTCTCGAAAACCCAGAAGATTGCGTCATATGCTGAGTAAAATCTTGCATGCAAAAGCTTCAAAAATAGCTCTGAGGCAGATCATAAAATAGCAAGTTGTCCGCTTCTAGCTCAAATTTGTGTTGTGTAAACTCAAGCGAGTTCAAAATGCAATTGTCGAATTTTAAAATTCCAAGAAAAATAGGTCTCAAAACCGTACTTTACTAAACGTGAAGAAGTTATCGCCGACTGAAGAATTTGAGGAGCCATGAAGTTTCCAACAGCAAGTTAAGCTCAAAATTTCCGATTTATAACCCAAATTGACTTCAAAGTTAGTTCCAAGACTGTGAACCCTAATTGTCAGAAGCCCTCCGACTTAGCCAAAATTCAAAAGTGTGTCAGGTCGAAAAGTACATCACTACCATACAATGGTGGTACATCCCATAAAGAAATGCGGCGAGAGAGACGACCAAAACCTAAGCCAAAGACTAATGAGCAAAAATAGGGGTCCCCATTTGAATGGGATGTGTGAAAAGGTCACAACAGGTCTATGCATGCAAACGAGGAGGCTGATGAAATTGGAGGACATACAATTGAATCTTAGTTATCCATAAACAAACCTACACACTTCTTGTGTTATTTTGATAAGATGGCTTGAAAAAGCTTTTCAAGGAGTTTTATTGCATTCTAGTTGACAAACTAGTCAAGATAACACTCATATCATCAAACGTGATTAAGAAGATCAATAAGATCATTATAAATGCATACAATATTCATGGAGACATTCAAAAGATGTTGAATTCGCACATTTAAAACATTCCTTTTGAATTTACAGCATGATATTACATCCTTTGGGAGAAAATCCAAAAACATACAATACATAAAATGTCCCAAACTCATTGTTGGAAAGAAACCCTACTAGTATGTAACCTATTCTCTTTGTTTTTTGCTCTTCATCCTTTTTTCTATCTCCTCCCTTTTTCTTCATTGAAAACTTGAGTATATATGTCTTTCCACACCACCATGCAATCTTGGAAGAAGAATGAGGGTTGTTTGCAATTGTATAGGTCGTCCATGCTTGCTTGCATCATCCTCACCTGGTCATGTGCTTGGAACCATGCCTATTACATCAGTAACCATACGTTTTTGCACGTAGATCATGTCTTTGAGGGGTCCACAAGCACTAGGAAACGTTTGAGAGCTTTCCCAAGTATGATAGTGTCCATTCTCAAGTAATTAACGACATTTTGGATTGTGTAGGGAGGTAGACAACCCTTTCCTCAATCACTTGTGGGAATTTGATGAAGCATAGGACATTGTGACTTTGGCATGCAAGATAAGATAAAACCCATGAAATCCTCAAAATGGTAGATTTGGAACAGGTATGAGGGCCATTAGGAATTGAATTCAACCATTGCATTAATGGTGAATTGAAAATCTTCATCATTCATTGTTGATTTTTTGAGAAAATCCATGGCCTTGGGATGGACAATAGTATTTAGGTGAGAGAGTCCTTATGGAGTAGTTGTAGGGTCAAATTTGGTTATTAATGGAATCTTGGGAAGTTTAAGGGAGTGGCTGAGGTGAATAGGAGAAAATGCAGAAGTTTGATACAAGTTGGGAGGTGACAATGGGAGATGTGGGATTGGACATCAGGAATGGACATAACAAGGAAATTCAAAGGTCCAATGAAAGTCTACAAAAGGATAAAGTAAGTGAATGAATTGATTGGAAGAAGTTGGGAAAAAGATGTGGAGCTGGACATTAGGATGGGATGTCCATGTGGAAAATTGGATGTTTGGAGGTCAGCTTGATCTTTGAATAGGAAGAAACTAATGGAAGAAGCATTGGGAGCCTTTGCACGAATTCGATGTGAAAATGGGCATTGGGTTAGGGCATTTAAATGAAGTCCAAAAGTCCCCGTAGAGTTTGTAGGAAAGGATTGGAGGGGATGTGTGAAAACAATGTACGATTGGTAGTCAAAATCATATGTAAGCTTGAAGGGAGTTTGGAGGTGGAAAAGTATTCCGCAAGAGGGACTTGAAATGATACAAGAGAAACTTGTGGAAGTGGAGGGATTGGAAGAAGTAGAGGGGAAAGGAAGAAGTTTGGTTAGACTCCAAAAATCCTCAAAGGAGAAGAAGTAGGAGAGATGCGAGAGGTTGGGATAAATAACTTAAGTTTGGACATTCGCTGAAATCTCGCAAATAGGCAAAAGTAGGGGAAAATGAAGGAAGAAGTACTCGATGACTAAAGTACTCCCAAAATTAGAAATTTCTTAGACTTTTGTAACTTCCAACGTATGATAGGGATATGGAGGATGATGAGGAGGAACAACACAAGCAATTTTGACCAAGACAAACCTAATCACAGTTTCTCATATCGGTTATATATGATAGACAAAATGAGGTCAAATGCACAAAGGCGTTTGAAGTCAAGCAAATTTTTGCATAGTCAGATTGAGTGCCGACAATTCTATCCACACCTTATCAATCTTCACATTAGGAGGGCTAGTAGTTTCATGGACAGCCTTTGAAGGGCACTTGGGAGGTCCTTAGGATCAAGTCATGTTATTTGAGATAGGGTATATAAGCTCAAGCTGACATGTAGCTTAAAGAGGTGGGTTGGAAGGTGTTGAACACATCATCAGATCTTGAATATAAGGAGGGCTGGTACTTTTGAAGTACACTTGGAAGGTCCCAGGTTTAGCCCTATCCAGTTCATGGTTATATTTCACCCTTGTCATTTATGCTCTTTCACTAATTTAATTTGTAGCTCCACATGAAGAATAAGTTCGTTGCCACATTGGAATATACAAGATTATTATACCATTGAGTTATAGTTCATGTAGATCTGCTAGAGTTTGCTCTTTATAGCTCCAAGTTGAGGTTATTCACTGTTTTCTGAAATATTGTATTTTGGAACTAGAGATATAAGGTTCATTCGGTCTTAGATGTTTAGACTACTAAGAGATTCAAATAACTATCCCTTCAGGGATATGGAGGGTTTCTCAGCTCTAACACAATGACTATATTAGATATATATAATTGTATATTTCTGAATTGATTAATTAAAAGCATATATTTATCAGGAAGGATTCATCTAGAGATCCTATACTTGTTTTCTAACTTATTTCTTTCAATTCACGGTAAAGTTGGGGTATAATCACCCAGATAACCTACTTTACTGAACTAGAATATTCTAAGGGTGGACCATTTAGAGACAATAAGTCTCCTTGAAGAGTTCTCATCCCTGTTTCTCATTTGAGTGTTCTGATATTGTTAATTGCTGATATAAGCTCTTTTTCTTGATTGTTTCTTTGATCTATTTTTTTCCTCCTTTTGTAACTCTTATTAGATTTGTGAATTTGGTATTATCATCAACTTTTTATTGGTTCTTATTGGATAATTTTAAAAATCTTATCTCCATTTCATCCTAGGAAAGGTATCAGTTTCTTTTCTTTAGTTCCACAATGCCTGATGTACTCAGGTTAACATTGGTGGCAAACAACTGATTTGAAAAATATTATACAATTGTACAAACTGATATATCATGGGATAACCAAAGAAGGGTTGAAATTGGTTGGGTGCCAGACACAAATTGCACAAAGTGCTATCTACCAAGTTGTGGGTGAGCACATGGCCCTGGCAACAGGTGATTTGAGGTTTTTTGTAAGTTACTTCTCTTCAGAATAAGTTTGTAAACCAAGGCCATCAGAGGTGTGAATCACCTGATATGAAGATTGTGGGGGCTAATTGCTTCTTTCAAGCATGAATGTATTTGCACAAAAGTAGTTGGATGATGCAAAAATTCATGTCTGGGTAGATGTTCTCAAGGCTAATTCCCAGGTGGGTCAAGTGATCATTTTGCCATTCTGATGGTAAAAGTTTAATTAACAATCTTAATTTGGTATGTAAGTTTGCTGAGAGTGGTTGAGTTCCGGACCATTTATTTAAAGAGAACAATGAGGAAAATGGCAATCAAATTGAAGTTGATTACTGTTCATCCTACAGGAACAGCTGGCAGCAGTGGCAGCACCACTGACACAAATCTTTCTGTTTGTGTCAAGCCCTTTGTTGTTAATTTTACATTGAAGCTTCATATTCTTTTTTCTGTGCTGAATGTTGTTGTTTGTCAAATTTGTTATTCACATGGCAATTGATAGTAAATGGTGACAGAAATTTGGGACCTATGACGAGGCATTAGTTGATAACTGATGCTGTGAATATTATAGTTGAAATAAAATTAGTTGTATGCATTGTAGAAGGTTTTTGCAAATGTGAGCATTTTGTCCAAGGGGTTGAGCTTAATTGGTTAAAGCATTGAGTTCTCATTGTGGAGACTCAAGTTCAAATTCCAAAGGGAGATCTAAGATAAGTTGTGACTCTTGGTCTTCCATAGTTGGCTTCTAGTGTGGAGGTGGTTTCTAAATAAGTGGATTTCTAAGTTGTGACTCTTGGTCTTCCATTGTTGGTTTTTAGTGTGGTTGCTTGAAATGAGCTGATATTAGTTTCATATTGAGCAGAATATTTATAAATGTTAGCAATATAAAAAAATGTGAGTGTTTTTTGGAATATTAATCAGGGTTCCACCAAGTTTCCGGTATAGGGGGACGGCGGAACGAGTTTTGGGGATGGCATTTTTTTGAGGGGATTTTTGGGGACGGGGGGAATATATATATATAATTCATAAAGTTGCAAATGTAATCACCAATCATATTGACATATGCATCATAGAGTTGAACAAATTAATACTACAACTACCTAATTATTTCCATGGACCATAATTCATGTCAAACAGTCAATGTGCATATGATATAAAATAATAAAATGCCCAAAGGCTACAAGTTTGCACTACAAATGTCAAAATGACAGTCACAAGTGTCCAAAACATAGTAATAGAAAGTATGATGGCTGCCTCTACTCGGCATCTGCCAACATTGTATCAAAATCAGACTCAAAGTTTGAGTCACTGCCACTATGAGTATGAGGGGCTAGCTCATCTAATGGAACTCCAACTAATCCCTCTTGTCTCTCCTCCTCATCAATTTGTGCGACGTCCTTTGGATCAACATCCCACCGTAACGTTGGAGTTTGTCTATACTCAAAAGTCTGAAGATCCTAGAGTCGCAGAGCACTATGCATAGCAACTAATTTCTCTACCCGTCTAGAGTTCAGCCTATTCCTCTTGAGAGTCAATAAAGCCGTATGTTGATCAATTCCTCTCTGTAGCAGAGGAATTAGCAACCTGTGAGAGGAGATAAAAACTAAATTAGTAATTTACTAATTAGGACATTCAATTTAAATTATGATTATATAAATGTTCAACACTAATCTAAATCAAATAATGTTAATCTAATGTATTACCTGTGAAAGGAGGCGAATAGCAAGTGTCCTCAATTGTGGTGCATCCTTCCCATGCCATGACCACCATCCAATAGGATACCTTTGAGCTACTGTAGTTCTATCTACCCTGGCCTCTGGTTTGTCAAATGTTGGACCACAAAGATTAACAAAGTCAGTGAATTGTGTACGAACTAGACTGGCCTCCTCAATTGAATACATTTTTGCAAGGGTCCT